>PVKH010026699.1:0-13159 GCA_004027955.1 Chaetophractus vellerosus
CCATGTGGTAAACTGGTGCCCTACCAATTGGGCCTCAGCCGGCCCCTCATTTTCTTTGTTACTAACTTAATTTTAGTAGTATACACACACTATGTTCCTATACCCCTCCTTCCCCCCACTTTTATGTAGGTCTTATCAAAATTGGCATGTTTATTACATATTTATACATTGTGCCCATTGATTTATCATTACACTTTATGTATTTGCATTTTAGACCCTGTGGGAATTGAAGAGTAGAGTTACAAACCAAAAATACAATAGTACTGCTGTTTATATTCACCCATGTCATTATCTTTACAGGAATTCTTTATTTCTTGATGTGGTTTCATAGAATTGTCTAGTGTCCTTTCCTTTCAAACTGCAGGGTACCCTTTGGTATTTCCTGTAGGACTGTTCTAGTGGTGATGAACTCCCTTAGCTTTTGTCTACCTAGAAATGTCTTAATCCCTCCCTTGTGTTTGAAAGACATTTTGCCCAGATATAGAATTCTTAGAAGGCAAATTTTGCTTTCAGCATTTTAAATATTTTGTCCCACTGCCTTCTTGCCTCCATGGTATCCAGTGAGAAATTGGCACTTAATCTTATTGTGGATTCTTTGTATGTGACACATTGCCTCTCTCCTGTGGCTTTCAGAATTATCTCCTTATCTTTGACATTTGACAGTTTGATTTAAAACATAGTGTGGGTTTGTTTGGGTTTATCCTGTTTGGAACATCTTAGATGCTCTTTCATCACACTTGGGGAGTTTTTGGCCATTGTTTCTTTGAATATTCTCTGCTCTTTTTCCTATTCTCTTTCTGGGACTCCCACGATGTGTGGATTGGTAAGCCTGACAGTGTCCCACAGGCTTCTCAGGCTCTGTCTACTTTTCTTTGTTCTTTCTTCTTTCTGATTCTCAGACTGGATGATTTCAATGGTCTTATTTTCAAGTTCACTGACTTTGTTCTGCCAGCTCTAATCTGTTGTTGAACCCCTCCAGGGAATTTTTAATTGCTGTTTCTGTGGTCTTCAGCTCTGTTTGATTTCTTTTCGTACTTTTCATATCTGTGATATTCTCTTTGTGTTCATCTGTTGTTTTCCTGGTCTCCTTTAGTTCTTTGCTTGTGTTTTCCTTTAGCGCTTTGAGTATTTCAATCCATTTTTTTGAAAAAATCTTTGACTACAATATCCCAGGTCTGATCCTCCTCACTGATGGTTTGTAATGCTTTAATCTTCTTTCCTGGGCTATCACTTCTTGTTTCTTTGTATGTTTTGCAATCTTTTGTTGAAACCTGGACATTTTGATTTTTAATGTGTTATCACTAGAATTTATAGTAATTATAGTGTTTGTTCCTTAAGCTTGTATCTGGCTTAAGTTATGTTATAACAGAGCTTTCCTTGGATGCCAGGAGTTAATCACAACAACAACAACAAAAGAGGTAGGGAAAAAATAAAACACCTTTCCCAGCTTTTGCAGATTGACCATTATTTGAAGGATAATCTCCTTCAGAGTTTCTCCTTACAGAGAGTTTAGAGAATAGCTTCAGGCCAAAGCATAGAGGCTTTCCTGGTCCTTTCCTGGCATATGTCTGTTATTAGGTATGTCCATTTGACCTTAGGAATTCCTTTTTTTTTTTTTTTTAGTTACCAGGGCACCAGGAATTGAACCCCAGACCTTATATGTAGGAAGCCAGTGCTCAATCACTGAGCCACATTGGCTCCCCTGAGTTGGTTTTTTCATTTGTTTGCTTTTGTTTTCTGTTTTGTTTTTAGGAGGCACTGGGGACCAAACCCAGGACCTCCCATGTGAGAAGGAAGCGCTCAACCACTTGAGCCACATCAGCTCCCAGAAATTCCCTCTTTTTAGAAGATAGGAATGTCCTCCAGGTCCAGAGCTCTGCACTGTGTGTCCTAGAGCCAGCAATCACTTGCCCCAGGCAGCATGTCTTCACTGCTCTCCCACAGCATTCTGTAGAGAGTTCCATGAGTACCTTTTACTCTCAGAGCAAGTTCTGAAACAGAATCCCTCAGGCCACGCCCAGAGGGATTGGGCCAGACATACACGCTCCCAGTGTTTGCAGGAGGATTGCTCTGCTCCCTCCTCCACCAGGACCAGGGATCCACACTGGGAGCACAGGCTGGCTGTGCATGGAGCCCATGAGGGGAGGCGAGGGGCAGCCCAAGCAGGAGGCCCCAAGCTTTTAAGTAGCCTTTTTCGTGATTAACTATTTCCTGGAGCTTTGAGAAAGATGTTTCTGCTAGCTCTTATTGGTTGTTCAAAGTTCTTTTGGGGAGACAGAGACCTGAAGCTTCTCACTCCACTATGTTGATCAGAGTACAATCTCACACAATTTGATTTTTGACAGTGGGTTAAAATTATGTTATAGCAGATATAGAAGTCTTTATAGTGATCACTATCAGAAGTTATTGGTTATATGAGACTAAAACTATCCACACATGTGCCATATTACCAGCTTTATATCATAGATCACAGGATTATGGAATTACAATATTTATGATTTTTGCCCTCCCAGAGCTCATGGGCTTGGGGTAGAGTGTGCAGGACAACAAGTAGGCACAGAACAAGGTGTTATACAACATCATTGTTTGGATGATAACTTCATACTTCCACTAGTTCCAGTATAATTTTTGTTGCATTATATACTAAAGTTAACTTGTGCAAATGAATGATCGTGAAATCCTAATTTGGTATGATAAGGTCATTTAGAAATGCTGCAGCATTTATCCAGTGGTCCATCACTGATTCAAAACGACTCAACAGTCATTATAATGCAGCCAGCCTTGCTGAATATGACAGCAGTTCTCCACTCAAATTTGTGAGATGTCATGTTTGGTGGGTAAATTGGCAAGTATGAATATCTCTCCTTTCTTACTGAAGGGAGAATACTTAGCCTCTGCCTCTGAATCTCTGCACCTGCCATGGAGTGATGGAAATGCTGGTTGTCAGAGGATCTGTTCTCACCACTTGCTTTGCAGCTAACCAGTCCAGACCATTGTGTATGTGCCCAGATTATATTCACAGATCTCTCAGAGAGCTAAGCGTTCTATTTAGTATTTTTGGTTATTAACCAATAACCTAATGAACTTGACCTGGTATCATTCACTAATTCAACAGTTATTCACTCAATATATATGATGCAGACTGGCAGGACTGAGACATTGGGGCCTTCCAGGTGGGCTAATAACTTAGTACCCTGGGCAAGCTAAAGATTTGATGCCGCTCCATTCTGTTATTCTTTAAATATATGTTCACAGCATTTTTAAGAGGGAAGCCAAGCACTGTATGGGAAAGGGGTAGCAAAAGAGCCTCTCTAATTCCCCTTTTTGCCAGGTCCCAAGATCTCCACTGACTAGAAGAAAAATAGCAGGCAGTCTCTTTATCTTTCCTTCCAACCACATTGGAAGGAAAAGTTCTGGTAAATACTATTTTTCTTTAATCTAGTTCTGTTTCCAGGGGTGTGTTAATGCCCCACTGAGGATTTGTACACGGCAACTGCCATGATATCCAGGCCCATAATCTAGCTCTGGAAAGAGACACTGTGATAGATCCTGGAGATACAGATAAATAAAATGCTGTTCCAGCCCTCCAGGAACTCAAGGCAACAGCTTAACATACACTGTAAAGCAGTGTGAGAAACATTAGTCAAAGTATTCTAGGAACACGGAGGAGGGAGCAGAGCGTTCCGACTGTGGAGGTCAAGGGAGGCTCACAGAGGTGATGCCACAGGATCTGGGAGGGGAACCGATGACGAAGTGGAATTTCCCTCTTTTAAGTACATCTGGTAATAATAGTTTTGAACTTTTCAGTTGATGAAATGGACTTTAATTTTAATTCTATAAGCCTTAAGCGTATGGAATTGCACAAGGTGGGGGGTAAATGAGTATTTTATTACAGTGATTCTTGCCATTCCTGGCCTCTGCAGGATGAAGCCAAGTAACTGTGCTTTCACTCAATATTGTTCTTTTGACAAGAGCTCCTTGACTTCTTGCTAAATCGTCCAAACAGATTCACCTAAATGGAAAGGCATTCTCAGATTCCACATTTTATTGTAGCTCTTTGCTTTGCTGCAAAGGAGTTTATCAGTCCCCACTATCTCTACTGACCAGTGGAAATAAAAGCATCTAGACTTCTTAGTTTTCAAAGTAAAAGCCTTTGAGCCTTTTGTTTTTCTATCTGAAAGCTGGCTGCTCCCTATTGTTCCTTAATCCTCAGTCACTTGGGAGCGTTTCCTTATATGGCCATCATAAGGAACCTTCTGAAAGGAGCTCTTAATTGAGAAAGAAGGGAATTCTCAAGGTTAAGCTTGCCACCTCCCAAATCCTCCAGAATACATCTTTTTAGGTTATCTTGAAATTGACTTCTTCAAAATTAAATACACATGTCTTGGGTCCTGCCTCTGGGGAGAGAAAGTGTTGTACATAGGGGAGGTAAAGCCAGTTTTGTAACTTTCATTAGCAGAGAACCCACTAGATCCAGCTGGCTCTGTTGGAGCTGTTGTGAGTCTGCGCCCAGTTTTTCCCTGGTTAGTGTAGACTCCTTATTCTGCTCTAAGCGGCGTTGCCATTTAGCATTTCCCCTTCTCGTTCTTCCAACTTGGTACTTTTTTGTGCTGCTGGGGACAAAGAAAGGCAATAATAACTTTGCTGTAGTTGCTAAAATTAGTGTGAGTGGTTTTGTTTTAGCCTGGGTGAAGAAACCAAGCTACACTTTGTTGCTTCTTTCAAGTTGTCATTATCAGGGAACTTTCATTAAGTTCTACATTTATATCTTCACAGCAAATATTTCTCAGGTTTAGGTAAATGTTAAAAAGAAAAGAAGAACGGAACTTGTTAACAGAACATGTTGAAAAATATTCAACCTAGCTCAAAGAAATGCAAAATAAAGCCAAAATAAGATCATTTTCATGTATAGAAGTAACAACGTGGTTTTTTTGGTTTTTTGTTTAACGATTTTCAAATCTGGTGAGGGTGCTACTCATAGTGTTTATAGGAGACAAACTCAGTATAACCTTTTTGGGAAATAATTTAATATATCAGGGGCCTTAAAAATGCTCTTCATGCTTCATGCCAGTAATTCCACTTTTAGAAGCCTGTGTAAAGGAAATCCTAAACCGAATACAGAGATGTTTGCAGCGTTGTTTATAACAAAAAGGTAAAATCTAAGAATCAGTAGGGAAATGGTTTCATAAATTATGAAACATTATGCTTCCATTTCAAATGTTGTTTAGAGAAGCTTTATAACAGTATTGAGAAAAGCCATTGATATAATAAAAAGCAAAAGGAGAGCGCAGTATTATGCTATTGAGTTTTACAGTGGCATAATTGTGTAAAACTAGGAGGCTGGCAGAAAAAGAAAAAACTGGAAGAAGAAAAATAAGCCAAATAAGGTCTTTTCCCCTCCATGTTTTTCCTGTTTTCTATAAGAAGCATATTTTATTCTCAGTGGGGTTTCTATTATTTATAAAATAGATGCTACCTCAGATATAATGCTACCTTATCGGTCATTAAAAGTTCAATATTCATATTTTGTACCATGTAAATTACAGTGGTGATAAGAGTAAATTTATAATTGTGACAGTGACTTTTTTTTCCCCTCCCTGGGTATTAGTTAACAGGTTTTTTTGTTGGTTGGTTGGTTGGTTTAGGAGGTACTGGGGATTGAACCCGGGACCTCACAGTACATATGAAGCAGGCACTCAACCACTGAGCTATATCCGCTCCCCAGTGAGAGTTGGTTTCTTTGTTTGTTTTTAGGAGATACCGGGGATTGAACCTGGGACCTTGTACATGGGAAGCAGGTGCTCAACCACTTGAGCTACAACCGCTCCCCTAACAGGTTGTAAGAGGTTAGAGGGTGATGCCTTTAACAAAACTCACTTTTTGGAAAGTTTATCTTTTGTATGTTTCATAATGTTAATATAAATGTTGGAAATTTTAGAACCGTATAAGTAGATAAATTACCTTGCAGTCCTGTGATGTATAAAATGTAACAATATGTTTATGATTTCTCTTTAGGAATTTTTCAAATAGAAACTAATTGCCGAGTTTCCAGTTGACCAGCATTCATAGGGTAAGATTAACATTCTGAATTGTGAACACATGGTAAAGATAATTACTATTTTGTGGATGGCTTAAGGCAAACAAATACTGAATTCTTGGTATGAAAAAGATTACTATTCTTACAGACGTTTTGAGTAAAGTCCTTTTGATGCTTTTAGCCTGGTATAAAGAGAAAATTGGCTACATACATTTTGGTAAAATGTCATCCTCCTCACCCTTCTGTCCTTTGTAGGTTTTGTATGTGGAAAAGTATTATATGTGTACGTTTGATATTTGTCATTTTTTAACAGTGAAGGTCTAAGCAACATAATAAATATCCATGAGTGACTTAGAGTCCATGTCAATATTTTCCTCATTCTTGTGATAGCATTTGTATGCGTAGACTGGTTTGCCATGTTTCTGTAAGTCAAAGACAGCTAGAGTTTCCTTAAGCAGTCAAGTCAGAGAAGTAAACAGTCCCTAAGCTCTGTTGTTTCCTGTATACAGAATTCTTCTTTTATAATCATGGAAAATTAATCTTAAAAGAGCTCTGTGACAGAGCTTCTAACTGTGACATAATGAATGGATTTGTACGCTGTATTAAATAGCTTGACTCTCTAGTGTTATGAATACAGCAAGTGTCTTGAAAGTGTGTTGCCCAGCTCTGAATATTAGTCAGGTGGAGCAATGATGAAGACAATAGTTCTGTCACCCACTACATTTGGACACCCTTCTTTTTATAGAAGAAAGTCAAGATTCTCTGACTTCTTGGGCATATATACATTCCCCTCATGATTCATTGAGTTAACCACAAACTTTTAAAAAGATCATATCAGCTCTTGCCACTCCTCTACTTAGGACCCTATAGTGGTCCCCCGTCACTCACGAACTATTATTTAAACTCTTTACCTTGGCTGTAGGCACTCTGTCATTCTTCTAATTTCCACGTGCTCATGACACCCTAGGCACAGTAGCCTCCTTTCTGATCCTGACACATTTTAAGTTTGCTGCTCTTTCTGCCTGAAATGACCTTTTCCTAACATCTTCATGTGGCTGGCTCCATTTAGAGCTCCTTTTAATTGTACCACTTTAAAGAGGCCTTCCTTGACCACCGAATCTAAAGCAACTTACAGTCTTCATAGCATTTCTGATTTATCGTGTTTGTGCATTTGGTTATCGTCTCTCTTCCCACACTGCAGAGTAAGCTCCATGCAGGCAGCGATCTTGTCTGTCTTGCAAACCTGTATTTCCTTAACACTTAGGACTCCACCTTGTACATAAAAGATATCTTAAATATTTGTTGTGTGAATGGACTTAAATCTTGACAACCCTTGGACAAATACTGCTGTTCAGCAATGTTTTCACCCATTCCCTTTGGGCATTTTGTTTATTTAGAACCAAATACAGGACTTATTAGGTTTACTGATCATCCTACTCATTTTGGCACTGAAATGACAGTATAAGATGATGATGCTAGCTTTCAAGTATCCATCTCTTCTCCATAATAGGATTAAAATCCTTTAAAAACAGAGACAGGCCTTACATTTCCTTGGTATCCCCCTATAGTGCCTAATTTTCTCTTGTGCTAGGCATATTCCATAAGGTGCATAGAAATATTAACTTTAGAGAAAGGTTTAAGACTAGTAACTTAATCATTTTTGAAATTATTTCTGGAGTACAAGAAATGGGAGCTGAATCTCCCATTTCTTTAAAAAAATTATGAACTATATTTGCAGCTTCACATTTCAAAACCTTGTTTTATTTTACTATTTATTGGGCTAGGTGGCCAGAATCAATTCTACCAGCCTCCCAGTTCTTTTAAAATTGAGACTTGGCTATCGGCTCATGTTCTGCTCACCTATAACTTCAACTCCCCAGAACTTTAGTTTCCTTATTTGTAAAAAGAAGAGTTGGACTCTGCTCTCTAAGGCTTCTTCCTGCTTAAAGAGTTCATGACTCTACTCTTGTGAGAGGTAGGCCACCTGCAGAGGAGTTAGAAGGAAGTGGGACGATGATTTCTGCCAGTGGGCTGTCATTTGAGAGCACATGTATGACTCACAGGAGACTGCGTGGGAGCTGGGTTTGGCATTTATTTATTTATGATTTGCTTACCGTGGGGGGTCATTATAAACAATGAAAGGTGGTGGTAAAGAGTTTGAGGTGACCTTCTCAGAATACCTTCTCTCTAAGTATCATCAACTGGTCCTTCTGCTCTGGTGTCAATAGTACATTAATGTTATTGCAATTCTTTTTTATCCTTTTAAATGTAGTCAAGATAATATGGTAGCTTACTAAAAGCACCAAAGAATTGGGAAGCCTTTGAGCCTTGAGAAGAAATTACCATCTCAGTTAAATATATGATATATTCCCAAACTACCAGAAACAAGGAAACGTGAGGCAAAGTTTGGAACAACTCAGATTCAGTTAGGATTTCTAAAGTTGTTCCCCTTGGTTTTGATTACTGTACTCAGTCACTTCCTCCTAAGGCTCCGATGGTTGGGGTAACTTTCCTAATATTTAGAGTACTATGTATGCTATTTTTTACAGACACATAACCACTCTACAGCTTTGGGTAAGCAGCTTCAGAATGGTAGTTAGAGGTCTCTATTCTCTTTTGATTATTCTGTGTTATTTGACTATGATGTCAGCCTCTTTTCTTGAAAATCTTTGATTTGCGTGTTCTAGAAATATTGTGCTTCTCCTTTACCCCAATGGCCCTGCTTCTCTACCCCCTTTATTCTTCCTTGTCTGATAATCCTTCCTCACAAGATATATTATTTAGGGGAGAGAAAATCTGTTCTTCACTCCTTAAATTCTCTCATTCAAAGAAATAATTCATTTCTGTGGTACTATCTACTACTTAAAGGCTTATGTCTTTCTACTGTGGATTAAAGATGGCTGCAAATACTTTGCCACTCCTTCCATCAAGAGATGGAGCCTGTTTCCCCTGCTTTTGAATCTGAGCTGGCTTTGCTACTTTTCTGACCAATAGAATATGACATAAATCGTGTGGAGTAATTTCTGAGGCTGGGCCTTAAGATATTTGAAGCTTTTACTTTTGCATCCTTGAAGTGCTCTTATTTTGAACTTAGTCACCTTGCTGTGAGGCAGCCTAAACGGCCGTATAGAGGAGAGGCACAGGCCTCGCCTAGCCTCAGCTGGGTTCTCAGGCAGCCCAGCTGCCAGCCATGTTACTGAAGCACTGTGGACCTCCCCTTCCAACCAGCACCATGTGCAACGGAAGAGCTACCTCATCATTCCACAGAATCGTGAAAACTGATAAATTGCTATTTTGGCCACTAAGTTTTAGGGTGGTTTGTTACACGGCAATGAAGAACCAAACCAAAATTGGTACCTCGAGACCTACAAGTGAGGTGCTACCGTAACAAAAACCTAAAACATCTGGCACTGGCTTTGGGATCAGGTGTTGGTAGAGGCCTACAGGGTGGTAAGGTTGTAATAGTGGCTGGAAGAACAGTGAGGAAATTACTGTTGGAGGATGTAAAATGCTACCTTTGTTTTATAATGCCAAAAAAAATCACCAGTGTCACCTATAGTAACATGGAAGCTAGAAAATGAACCTAATGAACCTGTGTATCTAGCTTAGGAGATTTTCCAGCAGAATATTGGAATTGTCAGTTGACTTTTTTTAACCACCTTTGATCAAAGTATTGCAAGAGAGATTGATTAAAGGACTATTCAGATTTCAAGTGGACTTGAGAGGAAAGGTTTCTGATCCAGAACTTTCTACATTGGAGAATAAAACCATTTCTCATTCTCAGTTTCTCTACCCAGCAAGAAGTACTTAAAGTAAGAAATGACCTGAGATCCAAAGATCATATTCAGAGTAATCCAGTAAAACTTGGTCTCAGGGTACCAGGCTTAGCCAAACTGTAAAGTTTTGAGCCACCTATCAAATTTAGAGGGCACACAGTCCTCCACAAGACTGCCCTCAGTATTCATGATTAGTCTTTAATTCAGGGAAAGTTTACAAATTAAAATCAGCCAAAGGAAGAGATGCATAGGGCAGAGTCTGGAAGAGTTCTAAATGTAAAGCTTCCATTGTCCTCTCTGGACCCATTAACCTCCTGGTATTGATGTGCACCAATACAAATGGAGTAATACCAGCTGAGGAGTTTGCCTGGCTTCAGTGTCTATAGAGTTTTTAGTGGGTCTTCATTACATAGGCATGACTGATTGCCCACGTGGTTAAGCTCAGTCTACAGGTCAAACACCATGTGATCCACAGTGCCCACCCAGGTCACTTGGTTGGTCTTTCTGGCATGCCAATCCCATTAAGACCATTGGGTGCGGCCAACCCCATCCTAAACAAAGACACTCCTGTCTAGGATGACGTGATTATTTCTCAGAAGTATGAGAGCAAAGGCCAGACTTCTCTTTGGGCAAGGCCAATTCTTTGCTACACAAAATCAAATCAAGGATGCAGCTGAAAGACTCTTTATTAAGACTTCAAAAAGATTTATAGCAGTGCCTTCTAGATTGTCTCAACTAGACAGAAGGACATCTAAGAATCTTAAGAGAGTTGGCCCTCAGCACCTGACTTGCAATCCAGAGTAGAGAAGGGTTACTTTGTGGGTATTTTTTTGTCAACAAAATTCGTGGTATATGTATTAATAGTTATTTAAGTACATAAACATAAAATTCAGCATCACATTGGTGTGATGCCAAGAAGGAATAAGGTGCTAGGTGGTTAAATGAAAAGCACAACTGTGGGAAGCGGACATGGCTCAAGCGATTGAGCTCCTCCCTACCACATGGGAAGTTCCTGGTTCAGTTCCCGGTGCCTCCTGAAGAAGACAGTGAGCTGGCACAACGGGCAGGTGCAGCAAGCTCACAGAACAAGAGACACAGAAGAAAAACATAATGAGAGATCCAACAAAGCAGGTTGTCAAGTTTCTAGCGGATGCAACAAGACAATGCAACAAAAGACAAAAGAAGAAAAACATAATGGGAGACATAACAAAGCAGACAACGGAGGTGACTCAAGCAATTAGGCGCCTCCCTCCCACATTGGAGGTCCCAGGTTCGGTTCCTGGTGCCTCCTAAAGGAACAAGGAAGATGAACAGACACAGCAAGTGCAAACAACGAGGGGGTGGGAAGAAATAAATAAATAAAATAAATATATATATTTTTAAAAGCACAGCTGAGTATAGTCAGTCACTGACTGATGGTTTTGGGAAACTAGGTTCAGTTTTGTACCAGAATACCTCATCTGTAAATACAGTGTTCCTGACTTACTTGAAATAGTTATTATAAATAAGAATTTGAAGCCACTGGTTGGCTTATGCCTTCTGGCCTATTGTTCTTGCCTCTTTTTTTGTAAAGGCATTGGATTTTTAAAATTTTAATAAGAGTTTACAGTTAGATTTTTTTTTCTTTTATTTATTTATTTCTCTCCACCCCCTTGCCATTTGTGCTTGCTGTGTCTGTTCATTGTGTGCTCGTCTTCCTTTTTTTTTTTTCTTTTAAGAGGCATCAGGAACCAAACCCAGAACCTCCTACATGGGAAGGAGGCACCCAGTCACCTGAACCATCTCTGCCCCCTGCCTTGTTGTGTCTCTCATTGTATTTTCCTCCTTGTGTCTCTTGCTGTGTCATTTCTCTATGAGAGCTCACTATGCCAGCCCATCGCATCAGCTCGCTGCTTTTGCTCATCTTCTTCAGGAGGCACTGGGAACTGAACCCGGGACCTCACATGTGGTAGGCAGGAGCCCAGTCACTGGAGCCACATCTGCCTCCCCAGCTAGAATTTTCAGTGCTAAAGTTCTATTTACTAAGTCAAAAAATTTTTCAATGGTTAATTGCTAGTACTTTGCCAATGGAAAGTAATTTTGTTGATGTTTGAATTTGTGTGTGTGTGTGGTTTTTTTAGTTTTTTTATTGTTTATGTTTGAATTTGTATTTACAGAGTAGTAAATTTTTTATAAAATGAAAAAAAAATATGTGGGTATAGCTTCTATCTAATGGAATGTATCTCAGTAAGCTCCTAGGAAACCCACAATGTTTTTAGGAGAATTATATTAGCACCACCCTCTTAGACTGAAAGAGACTGAAACAGTTCAAAATGAAAAGAGACTTCTAATTGTGGAGTTGGCAGGCTGAGAAAGCTGCTCAGCTGGAAACATGGCCATTTCTTATGGAAAAGGAAGAATGACTCAGATGGCTGTACCAAGAGTTTAGAGGGTGGAGCTGGATCCAAGGGGAATTATTTCCAAGGAACAGAGTGCACCTAATCAACAAAAATTCCCTGACTCCAGAGTGAGAATTGGTGCCACGCACCTAGCTGGATTTCAGATTGCTATGGACCAGTGACTGCTATGAACCTCCTCTTTCCCCACTTTTTGAATGTGAGTGTCTAATGCAGTTATTCTGTTCCTGCCTCTTCATTGTATGTTGAGTAGGAGAAGATAAGTTGTTTTATCAGTTCATAGGTCCCTGTAGCTGAGGAGCAACACCCAAGGGGCTACTCTTGATCCTCATCTGCAGTTGGATCTGATTTAGTGACAAGACTCTAGATTTCAAGCTTCAACTTGATGCCAAAATGGGATCAAACTTTTGGGTAGCTTAGGAGTGGGAGAGTGTGTTATGCATGTAAGAGGATGTGATTCGTTTGAGACCAGAGAATGGACTGTGGTAGATTAAAGATATCTGCAAATTCTTTGATCGTCCCTTTGTTGAGGTGTAATCTTTCCATTCCCCTTGTACCTGCACTGGCTGTGTGACTACTTTGACCAATAGAATGTGTGGACATTTGCCCTGTAGCTACCAAGGCCATGCCTTTAAAGATCTGCAGCTTTCACTTTTGTGCTTGGAGTGCCCCTTCTTAGAATTCAGCCACCATGGCATGTGAAGACACTCAAACAGCCACTTGGAGACACGTGAAGGAGTTACCTGCCAGCAGTTAGCAAAAACTACCAGTGAATAATGAGGACACTTTGGGCCTTTCAGCCATCTTTGTGCCAGCCAACACAATATGAAAAAAAGGAACCACCCACAGAATCACAAAAAATATAACCTTATCGTTGATTTTAAGCCATTAACTTTTGGAATATGCAGTTATAGCCACATTACTTCCCATCTATCTCCTGCTATGTTCTA
>PVKH010026700.1:0-13163 GCA_004027955.1 Chaetophractus vellerosus
AAGGGAGGGAGGGAAAGAGGGAGGGAGAGAGGGAGGATTAATACTCATTGTGTGACTTAACTATGAAATAAAAGAATATAAGTTCATTTGGGATTTTTTTTTCTACTATTTGAATACTAAGAGCAAATTAAAGACTTGAGGAAATAATTTTTTAAACAATGAAATAATTCTCTAAATACTAAAGAATAAAAATAGACAAGCTTTCCTAAAAGGAGAATTCCAACCAACAAAAGCAGAACATTTTGATGAAATTTTAAAAAACATCCATTCCCCTTTTCAACAGGAATGTATTCCCTGGTATTGTAAATATCAACTTGGTTGAAATATTCCATCCATGGGAATGAATAGTAATCCTGACCCTTTCTGTTGCCATTGATATGATCTAATTCCACCGAATGCTAAGATGACTTGCTAACTTTAATTACCACTTAGCAACTGAAAATTGATACTTTGAAAGCCACTAAGGAGAGCTTTCCAAGGTTTCTTTAAATGGACACTATTTTTCTTGACAGGTCCACTGTGTGAAATAGACTCATCATTTCATTACTCCTGGACATCAAATTGTTGGGAGCCTGAGCTCATTTCCCTCTCAGTGTGTCTGAGCCTGACAGCTCCTTTAGGATGTTTTTGAAATTCCATTATCTCCAGTAACCCCTCCGACCTGCCCTTTGACCAGCTGGCAGCTGTCCTGTGCTTGTGTTGGGGGGGGTGGGGGGCGGGGTGAGGCTACCTTAAACCTTTCCCTTCTAGGGGACTTCAAAAACTGTTCTTTTTGAAGTCAAACAAGAGCTGGAAGCCAACAAGCAATTCATGGAGAACTTCTTTTAACTTTCCCCTAAATAATCTAAGTAGACAAACCCAGTGCCTCAATAAATGATTCAGCAGAACGATAAAGATTACAAAGTGTTTTCCCTGACCCAAGAAGCTGTCTGAATTGGATTTTAAGTGAAAATGCAGATTTTCACTGGCCTCATGCACTTGCCAAACTCCTGGAGTTGCAGCCAATGCCAGGTTCCCCCTTGCCAAAGAGAAGATGAGGGTTCACAGGTCCCCATTTCTCCAATCTGGGCTGGCAACCTTGGCTGATAACATTGTCAGAAGCCGCAGCCATTCTGGAGGCAACTGATAGCCTTGGGTGATGATGGCTCCTTTCAATTAGCACTTTGCTCTGCCAAGCTGGCCAGCCCGTAAATTGGCACAGACGCCGCCCATCAGCCACCTCAGAAGGGGTGAAATAGCCAAATATGTGAAAAAGAGACAGCAGTTAACACAGGCAAGTAACAAAAACAAACCAGAGGAAGGCATTGGGAGACCGATGGGGTGGGGGCTGTGAAGAGGCCAGCTGTCCCTAAATCTCCTGCCTCAGGGGACAGGTGGAATGTGGCAAGAGTAGAAGAGGACATGTTCAGACTTGACTTTTCTATAAAAATTGGAAACTCACTCAGCGGTGTTTTGCCCCATTCTTGACTTACAGTTACCTATACTTTCCCCTTCTGTCTGCTTCTGAAATATTAACAATGACACCTTTGTAGCTTCGGATCCAAGACGAAATATATTTCAGACTTAAAAAAAAATCTGGCAAACTGTTAAAAAAAATAACCTAACAACTACTGACATGATTCGTCTCAATTTTCTTTTTATGTGTTGCCCCAGAGACACAACCTTATACCGTTAAAACTCCCCTTTCTTTAGGAAACGCCACCTATGCGGAAAGTGCTTTTGCCCCTTTTTGTTAACACACAATGGAGGCTGGGGGTAAGCCTCAAGATTGCATAGAGAAAAACACGGATTTCTTGCAGGTGTGTGGGCAGAATTCACAGGTGCTTCTGGAAATCTAATCTGGGCACTGGGCTTTATCCTTGTCGGCACATGAAAGGCATATAAGCGTCAGCTGAAACCCTCCTGGAGGAAGGAGTTCGGCCTCGGCACCAACCGTGGTTAGGGCACAGCCACGACACGAGATTGTTTTACTGTGGCGAAATCACCTTGATACCAATGACTGATCCCAGATCTTAAGAACAGCATGGAAGCGGGTCCTAGAAAATGTACCGAGACACTAACATTTCTGACATGGCACAAACAGAAGCCTCTGAAACCCTCCATTCACCTCTGCAGGTGACTCCTTTTTCAGGCTGCCCGCAGAGATACAGCACCCGGTGAAGAAGAGTTGAAGCAATCCGTTTAATAATAGGGAGGGAATAAACAGCTGCTACCGAAAAGGGGAAAAGGTGTTGGTCTGTATCGACTCTTACATTGATCAAAGCGATTGTATAATTGCCCAGCTCTTCATTTTGCTAACATGCTGAAGAGTTCCAAGCTGAAACACAGAGCAGTGTTGCTTTCTAAGGTTAAAGGGAGCTCTCCAGCATATTTCCCTTGTTACATGATGACAAGAGGGCTAGAGTCTACATATGCATATGGATTTCTTTTCTTTTCTTTTCCAGAAACCGTGAGCACAGAAAATACTTTTCTGTTTGGTTGACTTTTGGTTTTGATTTTATTCTTTTGAAAAGGAGAGTGACAAGATCATAGCTGGGCCTTGCCAGTTTCTCAGACAGAGGTGTGGGGGAGACATTGAGTGTGGGGTAGGACACCAGCTGGCAGCCAAGACCAGTCGGGAAGGGTGGAATTGGGGCACAGACATCAAAGAGGGAAGGTGAAGATGATTTGCCAGATTTTAAGGATATCAAATTTGAAAGAACATGAAAGGAAAAAAATCAAAGAAGACATTTTTTTTAAAAAGTTATATAAATTTTCATACAAACTCAAAAATAGGATAGTACAGTGAACTCCCATACACATGATGCAAATTTAATAATTATCAAGATTTTGTCATATTTGATTTTCAATACTTTTTTCTTTTTCCTTTTTTCTTTTTTTTCTCCTTTGCTTGAGTATTTTATAGGAAATCCCAAACAGCCTGTCATTCACCTTTGCACCTGTGAAAAGTATGCTTATTATCTTACATAACTATAAGGCCATTATCACACCCCCCAAAATTAACAATGGTCTCTTCATTCATCTAATACCCAGTCCATAAGCAAATTTCCCTGTCTCAAAAATGTCATTTTACAGTTTCTTCAAATCAGAATCCAAACAAGGTCAAGATATTACATTTGGTCATGTCTTTGAAGACATGTCATCTAGAGCCATCTGCATTCATTTTTCTTTGTTTTTGTTTGTTCATGCTGTAGACTTGTGCATAAATTCCATCGTTTGGCCTGTACAAAGTCCCACACTCTGGATTTGTGTTTTTGCCTCCTTGTTCTATCATTTGCCTGTTTGGTGTTTAGCCTGGATGATTACAAGAATATTACAACCACTGGGAGCAAAAGGGAAATCTCAAGGAGAATGTTCTAGGAAGAAAAGGTGAGTTCAGCTTTGAAAAATACTTTTATACCATACCTCCAGAATTACTAGTTTATTTAGTTAACAACAAAGAAAACTTAAATGATTACAAGAATAAAAACAAACAAAAAACCCATCACTTCTCACCACATCCTTATATTTTTGTTTCAAATGGCTTAGGCTTATGAACATCAAAAAGCGAAGGCCCTGAAATACAGGGGGTGCCTAGTCAATGTATTCCCTACTTTTTGAAGTAAGTTAAATAAAAACACTTGACGATGAATATGTTAAAGTGAAGATAAAAGGAAATGGTTAACACATTATCTTTACAAGCATCCTCTTTCCTATTTCCAGAGAAAATATTTTCATTGAAAAATAAAATTTTTCTTACTTCCAGTTATGCCACACCCTAATAGATGACGGCTGCCATTTCTCCTCTGTTTTGCATTGTTGTGTTTGGCCCAACATATTTCACCGCTCTCCAGGGATTCGCAAGCCAAACTGGTCCCTTCAGGTCTCTGAAACTCAATGGGGCTTTTTCTCCATCCTTTCCGTTCCCTCTCTTGACCTCTCTCCCTCTGTTTCCTAAAGCTCGTGCTCATCCTTATCGATGTCCCTATTATCAACACTGTAACATGGCCTGCTTACGTCCGTTTATGTATACCCCACATAAGAGTTTATAAGCCAAGTATAATTTCCTTAAATTCTTCTTGCTTATTTAACCCTATGTACTTAGTATCTGAATAAAAAAAATTTTTTAATGATTCAAATATAGTAGGTACACAGACCGGGCTGGACCATGTACCAAGAGCTTCAGAGCATGGTCTCAAGGGCACCTCATAACAATTCTCTAAAAGTGAATTGTAGTGGCCACTAAGGATACTGATGCTGAGGAAGGTAAAGGAATTTGCCACTGGTCACAGCGAGAGTAGATGGCACACCTAGGAGAAGAGCAGGTGGTCTAACCCAAAGCCCCTACTCTTAACCAAAACAATGTGTTCAAGTGCTATACAGTAACATTCCTCCTCTTTTAAATTTGAGGAATGGAATATTTGACTCTAGTAAGAGCAACAACAGCACTGATAAATGTTGCTTTTTAATGAAATCCCTCCCCTAATCTTCATACTATTTTATGAGAAGCATGAAAACATGCCATTCTTTCCCTAAGAGAATGTATAACTTAAAGTGTCATTGTCACCAACAGAAAATGCAGATATTTTCACAGCACACTGCAGTTGTGACAAATACCTTGAAATGTCATTGGCATTCATCACCACTTATAAAGTACATATAGATCTTGCTACTTAATGAATTAATAAAGAAGTATGTACTATATCACAATTATTTTAATATTTTGATAACTGTATTTCAAGAACTTTGGTTACCTTTTGTAACTCTATTTCAATATAATTGGTCCTTTGTATTTCAGGCTATGAACTTTAAAATATTATTCTTACAAGGTACCCTTGACCTTCACCAAGCTGCTAAAAGTATCTTTGGTGCATGCGCATATAGACAAATGGCTAAGAACTCCTCTTTTACTGTCTCTGTTGCACGTAGAAGTCAGTCCTCCTCAACCATGAAGCAATTTACTTGAAAGTAAGCAACTAACTTCCACCTCATTAAGAAGAGTTCATTCTATATAGATGAACCTTTGTGCAGGGAAGGGTGGAGCCAGGCAGGATCCGAGGGTCCTGGTTTTCTCTCTAATCAGTTAAGTTTCACCTGAGAGCTTGGCCACACCTGAGCTGAGTCAGCTCTGCCCCAGGCTTTGGTAATTAACCATGTAAGGAGTTGTGGCTACACTCCCTTCTCCTTTACAAATACCAGGCTCCATTCCTACTCCTGGTACCTCATGCATTTTCTCCTTATCTAATTCTGACTCCTGGTTTCCCACACTCTGGCTCCCTCACCCTTGATTCCCCCTGCTGCTTATTTCTGTGTTTTGTGATTCCTGCCTTAACTTATCTTCTGGGCCTAAACACGTAACTACCCTTACCTGCCTGCTTTTTCACTAAGCTGCTCTCTCTAAAAATGACCTGCCTGCCCATGCAGACTTGTCCTGTCTCTTTGCTTCCCAACAGCCTGATAGGACAGAAAGGCGTGGTAGAGTTATCATCCTGAAAAGGGAAATTTGAGGGGAAATACAGCAGCTCACCAAGGAAATGTTTATTTTCATAATTGGAGGAAATGCTTAATTTCAATTGGAGGTTAGTGAAAATAAAGATGTAGGTTTGTTGAGGTTTTGTCCACCCATGTGGGTTCATGGATCCCTGAAAAGTATCCACAAAACCACCGTGGACCCCAAGTTTACAAACCGCTGCATGTTTCCCAGATCATACTAATCTAGGGACAACATGGGCATGTGATTACACTCATGAAACAGTATTTCTCCCGCAACTCTACCTCACTTTATATATATATATATATATATATATATATATCCCTCCCTTTCTGCTTGTTCTTGCTGTGTTCATTTTTACGTTCTTCTGTGTCTGCTTGTCTCCCCCCATTGTGGTGACCTGCCGAGTCAGCTCACCCCACAGCGGACTTGCCTGCTCACGGGTGGCCTTACCTGCTCGCAGGGGGGCTTGGCCTGCCCGCGGTGGCTTGCCTTCTCAAGGAGGTCTGCCCGCTCGAGGAGGCCCCGAGAACTGAACCCAGGGCCTCCCATGTGGTAAACCGGCACCCTACCAATTGAGCTATAGCCGGCCCCTCTACCTCACTTTTAAGGTTCCTTAATTCCCCCTTAGTGAGTGTAGGAGTCCTCTGGGCCGGTCTTATGTCTAGTCAACATAAGTCCTCTTGACAACAAGGGGGGAATCACCATTTTCCATCTCTCTTGCTCCAGCTGTGATACAATTTCCCATTGCTGCTACTGCGGCAGTGTCCACGGAAGTCCCTGCCACCACGACACTCGTGCCAATGGCAGTGGCACTATGGCTTCTCCCAGGGGTTGCCCCATTGGTGCTGCCAAAATCTTTGGGCATCCAAGCTGAGGCTGTTGGTCCCCCAAATGGAAGTCTCTGCTGATTGTGCTATTGAGCTGTTTCTTGGCCATGCCAAAGCTGGGGATTTGGAGGCAATTCTAACACGGTGTCTGGCTTGTGGTGAGCATGACTAAATGCCATCTGAATTGAAATTCAGCCTTGTACTCTTACAGAGTCTGGTAAAACTGCTCTCTTTTTCCTTTTTTACTCTCTCTTGCCCAGGATTCTGATATGAGTGCGTGATAGGCTGGAGGACTGTCTGAATGTGAGCAGGGTGTTACCTTCTCAGTCAGGCCTCCCCTCTGACCCTGGCACATGGCTCTTGAGCCAAATTGATGAGACTTGTCTCTTTCTGATCTTCCAATGGTCCTTTCCCAGGAAGCTCCTTGTTTCCTCACAGACATAGGTCTTGGGCAGGCTGACCCCCTGGCCTCCAGCCGGTCTTGACATGCTTGAATCCTTTTGGGTTAGAGTTTCAGGCACCAGTCTAGACCCCACATCATGCATAAGTGAGGAAGCATAACACTGTAGTAGACCTCTAGCTACTCTAGAAGTTCAATTAAACAAGAGAACAGAGTCTACTGAACCTTTGGGGAAATCTTCATAACCGAAATAGAACTTACAATTTCTATAAAATAGAAATTTTATTCTTGCCAATATTCTTTCCATTGGTGTATTGTGCTAATAACAAATTATTTGGAAATGGTGTCAGTTTTAACTTGGTAGGTAAAGATTATTAAGGCAAACCCCACAGGGACTGCTAATTCCCTCTTATGCACGGGGATTATAATCTTTTATAGCATCCCTGAAATGAGAAGTGAGCAAAAGCTTCCATATTCAGTTATCTTTTTAAGAAATTAACTAATCATTTAAGAAACAATTTGTATAGTTACCCATACACTAAATCTGTTGCATGTAAATGTGAAAACAATAATAATAGCAATAAAAGCTAGCACTCTTTACTATGAGACAGTATTGTTTGAAGCACATTATTTTTTTTTAACACATCTAACTTTCATAACAATTCCCTAAGATCGGTACTATTAATTTCCCCCATTTTACAGATGAGGAAACTGCAGCATGGACTTGGTTAGAAACTTGTCCTTATTGTGAGGCAAGATGTTAAGAAATATAACCATGCAGATACAAGAATATTTTCTCACTTGCTAACTGCTTCAGTGACCTTTGTTGCTTAATGCCCATGTTACCCTGAATCCCTTTTGAGAATCATAAAATTCCTCTACCAGTGTTTTCCAAACTGTGGGTTTTGACCCATAGGAAGTTGTGAAGAATTGTGTAATAGATGTAATAGGGCTGGTTTTTATTTTAATGGAAATAGAACAAAAAAGTATAAGAAATACGGCATTGCACATAATAATGGTAAATGCCCTTTCATGACACTTTTATTTCAGATGTATGAGGTGTACATGTGTATACGTGTGTGTGTACTAGGTAATCATGTTACATATAACTTGATTTCAGTCAAAGCAATTTTAAAAACACTGTCTGTAGCCTGTTCTTGGCCCAGGGGCAGGACTACGAGGATTTGGATTCTTGCTGAGTTAACTGGACCCTACCTGAAAATGCTTAACTGGTTCCTTATCCTTATCTAAGCTAAGGTAGCATATCACTTTGCTACGTGAACACAATGACAGCTACCACGGGGTTTCTTTCATGGTGAGAAAAGAAAACCCATGTTATCTTCTTGACATGAGTCAGACAGACAGACAGACAGACAGACACACATACACACACACACACTGATTGGAATGGAGACACATATACACAGAGCATGATTCATTTGTGATAATAATCACAAAGGAACTATGGCAACTGGAGAGGAGGTTTACTTATCTTCCTTGATCAGCCCTCCTGAAGGGATCTGCATAGGCATTTTGCCCAGAGTAATGACTTTTACTAGCCTCGCAACTAGCTGGAGGCTGTGGAGCAGCCTGTGTCTGAGTGACTTAGTGGTGGATGTTGTACCAGGAGCAGTAGCCCTACAAAGGCCCTACCTCACCTTCCCTTGTGTAGTTTTTTTTATTATTTATTTTTATTTATTTATATATCCCCCCCTTGCTGCTTGTGCTCGCTGTGTCCATTTGCTTTGCGTTTTTCTGTGTCTGCTTGTCTCCCCCTGCGGCGTCAGCTCACCGCGCGGCAGCTTGCCTTCTCCAGGAGGCCCCGGGAACCGAACCCAGGGCTTCCCATGTGGTAAACCAGAGCCCAACCAATTGAGCCATATCCAGTTCCCCCCTTGTGTTATAATTAGGGACATCCTTGCCTGCCTTCAGTGTTTGAAAGCCTCTTGGTGATTGGCTTTATTCATCTTGGCAGCCCTCGGTTCTCCTGGCATAGTAGTTGCAGATCATTACCTATTTGTTGAATTTGAGGGACTTGGCTTTTGTGCAGACACTTTGAAACAAAATTTGAACAGAACCATTGAAAAATACAATTTCTTCAACAAAATTCATAAAAAGTAAGTCCCCGATACATTACACATTTTGGGACTTGATGCATTCATAATAAGCAGATATTTAAGCTAAGGAACAGAAAGCAATCCTTAAAAAGACAAGACCTCTAACCTTTTAAGCTGCATTGCTTCAGGGTATTGCTGTAGTCTGACCCGTCTACTAGTGTCAGAAATTTCTCAGGCTGTGTAGATCCACCACAGCCTGTCTCCCAACCCCAACCTTAATGGAAGGATAGATTTGTTACTATGTGCTTTTGTTATCAATACATCATGAAAATTGGAAGTAGGAATCAGAGGCAGAAAATTTCCAAGGAAATACCTGGCTGTTGGGAGGTTGGGAGGTTTGAAGGAGTGACACCCTTGGCCCCAGTTCCACCTACTCCTCAGGCAGGGGCCTCACAGAGTCAAGTGCACTGAGTTCTCTCTACAAACAAAATGCCCAGGTGCCATTAAGGATGGGACAAATTTTTTTTTTCTTGAGATATGACCTTTCCCCTCAAATTCAACTCTCCCTGCATCGTCATGCCTGCCCTCATAATAATAACTGCTTACGTGTATTTAGCCAACTCATTGTTTATCACACTCTTAGAATGTGCTGCACACTATGACCAATCTTCTCCAGGCATTGTCTCGTTTTATTCTTAAAATACCTCATGAGAAAAAGAAAAAGAAAAAAACAAAAAACTTTAAAAAAAAATATATATATATATATAAAATGCCTCATGAGACATGCACTACTATTACTCCATTTTACAGTGAAACATCATAAGCTTACAGAATTTATGTGAGAGGTCCAAGGTCACAAACAATTAATTCATGGGCCTGGAATGCAAACTAAGATCTTTTCACTCCAAGCCCTTGTTCTTAATGTCTAGGTTACTCAAGACGGCTACTCAAGTTCCAGGCCAGCACTCCTCAACCCAGTGCAAAGGAGCAAGGTGCTGCCCTGCCCGTTTACTATTCACTGCCTTGTAGGCTGGGGGCTCCCAGTCTCCTACGACAATAGGGCTAATGTTTTACTCCGTCCAGATAACATAATCCCTTTACCCAGTGTTAAAAGGTAATTCTCCCCCCTGAGGCAGGTTAGTATAGGGAAAGTGTCACAGCTGAAGCCCAGCAGACCACATGGCTGTGAGACCCTGCTCAGAAACCTTCTGAGGTATCCCAAGAGACCCCAGCCATGAGAATCTCATTTGGAACAAGAAACCCATTCGGGGTTAAGGGAAAGCCCCAGATACCTTCAAAAGGCCTCACCATTGGTCCCTGAAAACTGACAGGTGGGGCAACCCATCAGAACAGCAGATAGCTGGGGCCCCTACCGCAACATTATGAAGGGGGAGGAGGAAAGGCTTTAAAAAGCCCTGACCTGGGACCCCATGCACATGTCCTATCCTCAGCACACCTGAGGTCCAAGCCTCGGACCGTGTACTTTTCTCGTTTTCTTGTTTCTTATAAACACTTTACTCCCTTGCCTACCCTATGGCATGTCCTTAAATTCTTCTTTGTGACATAAGCCAAGAACCTAGAAGTCCACAACCCAGAGCCTTCCATTAACAAACTCCCCCACAATGTCTTCATACAGATGTAAAAAAGAGCATGTGTTAAAGATGTTATTGAACTCATTAACAAGGGAACTAATAAGATGTTACAACCAGGTTAAAGAGAATGCAAAGAATCAACACAATCACAGATCAGGAATATTGAAATGAATGGACAAATAAAGACAAAGTTGCTTCATCCCCACTGGGGGAGGAAATTTAGCTCAATCTCTACCCTCTTCCAGACAGAGTTTATTTGTATGCCTTGAGACAGTATTATGCATAGCTGTCAGTGATCTATAACTCCTAGAGTTGTAAAATACCTTAGAGGGAATGAAAGGCATAGCTCAGATAACCTGGGAGGGTGCGCTCTAGACCAGGAGTCTGCAAAATAGCCACTGGCCAAATTCAGCCACCACCTGTTTGGTAAGTAACGTTTTTTGGAACACAACCATCCTCACTTGTTTACATATTGTCTGTGGCTGCTTTCATGCCTCAAGAGCAGAACTGAGTAATCAGGACAGAGACCTTCTGGCCTGCAAGGCCTGAAATATTTACTATCTGGCCTTTGCGGAAGTTTGTTGACTCTTGCTCTAGGCAATGTCTAGATTTCCACTGAAGCACAATTTTTGCTTGTATCAGCTAAAACACATGGTTTCATACGTTTTGTAAAGCAGGTGACAAAAGGGGAGCGGATGTAGCTCAAGTGGTTGAGCACCTGCTTTTCATGTATGAGGCTCTACCACCTAAAAACAAAAAACAAACGACAAAACCATCTCTCATTGGGGAGTGGATGTAGCTTAGTGGTTGAGTGCCTGCTTCCCATGTACAAGGTCCTGGGTTCAATCACCAGTAGCTCCTTTAAAAAAAAGCAGGTGACAAGGACTCTAGAAGTTTCTGTCAGTGCAATAACTTAATTGAGAAAGATACGTAGTTAGGGTAGAATCTGCCCACCCCTTTAACTCATAGTAAAGATGGTAAGATTCTCTACCAACTTGTGAGAACCATATGGCCATGTCCAGAAGCAGACCCTTTCACCATTCTACTAATTCTGGAACTTGGTGCTACTGTGAACACCTTGGCTCATGCATTGACTTGTGTGTGGAAAACTGCTGCTCTCCAGCAGAAGCTAGCAAATGTAGGATACTGGCAAAGTAACGAGAGCCTGAACAGTGAAGTATTCTGCATATGCTTTTATCTTGTTACAGCTAGCACATATTCTGGTTTATTGTATAAGCAGAGAAAAACAAGATCTTTTGGTCTGAATCACGCACATCTTAGTAGGAAGTATATATTGGCATTGGCTTAAGTAATAAAGGCAGAGCAGACAGGTGCGAAGACAGTGTTCTTTCCTTGCTCTGGAAGAAATTGCTCATGGTTTTTTCCTTCACTTAGAGTCATCTAAAGATGTTGCATACATAATGTAATATGGCCATTAAATGAGGTACAGCTTTTAAAAACTCAGTAATAAGGGATTATTTGTGGTCAAAAGTACAATCTATCACAAAAACCAGATCTTGTGGTCAGCTATTTGAAATACAAAAGCACTGTTCAAAGATCATTATTGAGTGCCCATTATTTTCTAGGTCTGTTTACATATGTTATTTCCACTAATCTTCACAACAGTTCTTCAAGATGGGTGTTAACAGGCCGCTTTTCATTCATGAAGAAACTGAGTTTCCATGAGGTTAAGTGGCTTTCTCAAAAACACATTCCAATCATAATCCGTCTCCAGAGAAAATGCTCTTTCATTTGTCTTTCATGAAAGCTGTGACTATGAAGACACATTACATTTTTTACCATAATTTTTTAAATTAGGGAAGTTGTAGGTTTTCAGAAAATTCATGCAGAAAATACAGTTTCCGTATTACCACAACCCCCCATTATTAACACCCTGTATTAGTGTGGTATCTTTGTTATAATTTATGAAAGGATATTAGTATAATTGTACTATTAATTATAAACCATAGGTCACATTAGGGTTCATTGGTTGAGTTGTACAGCCCTATGTTGTTTATTTAAATTTTTATTATAATACCACATATAACCTAAAATTTCCCCTTTTTTCCAATATATAATTCTCTGCTGTTAATTATGTTCACAATGTTATGCTACCATCACCACTATCCATTGCCAAAACTTTTCCATCACCCCAAACAGAAATTCTGTACCAATTAAACATAAAGTCCCCATTCCTTACTCCCATCATGGTCACTGGTAACCTATATTCTGGTTTCTGACTATTCACTTTCTTATTCTAATTATTTTACTTCAGTGAAATCACACAATATCTTCCCTTTTGTGTCTGGCTTATTTTATTCAACATTATGTCTTCAAGATCTATCCTATTGTTGCATGCATCAGAACTTCATTCCCTTTTATGGCTGACTATGATGACACCATATTTTTGTAAAGAACCTCCTTACTTAACAAATACTGCATAATTTGAAATGAAAAGGATGGTCAACACTTGCAGATTTTTATCCAGTTGAGAATAAAGGAAACAGGTGATTGTGGACAGCTTTGCAATGAGTTGCATGCTATTGGATTCCTGACACAGAAGGAGCCTTCGCTGGCCATCAACCCTGCCTTTCCTGGCAATATGATCTTTTCCTAATGTGTTTTTATAATGGTCTGTTTAAGCCTCCTGTATCCCACAATCCCTGGGAGCTATTTCTCTACAGGTGGGAATTGGCAGAAAGAAAAGGAAAAAGTGGGGAAAAAATATCAAATGGGCTCCATTTTCTCTCTTCTTGGTTATCACCATTCTATAGTGACTGTGTGTGTTTGCTGAAATAATTAAAAGCCTCACCC
>PVKH010026701.1:0-13165 GCA_004027955.1 Chaetophractus vellerosus
ACCTGCCCTGCCCGTGGCGGCTTTGCACTGTCCGTGGCAACTTTTTGCCCTGCCCACGGCGGCTCTGCCCACCCATGGCGGCTTGTTCTTCTCAAGGCGGTCTGCCCGCTAGGAGAGGTCCCCGGGAACTGATCCTGGGGCCTCCCATGTGGTATACCGGCACCCTATCCATTGGGCTATAGGGCCGGCCCCCCGATGTTTTCTTGTAACAGTTTCATAGTTTTGATTCTTGTATTTAGCCTTTGATTCTTTTTAATTTTTATATATGGTATGAGGTAAGGGTCCACTTTCATTCTTTTGCATGTGGATATCCAGTTCCCCCAGCATGATTTGTTGAAGACAATATTCTTTCTGCATTGAGTGGACCTGGCACTCTTGTCAAAGCTGAACTGGCCATAGATACGTGGATTTATTTCTCAACTCTCTATATGATTCCATTGGTCTACATGTCTATCCCTGTGCCAGTATAACACTGTTTAGATTACGGTAGCTTTGTATTAAGTTTTGAAATTGGGAAGTGTGAGTCCTCCAACTTTGTTCTTTTTCAAGATGGTACTAGCTACTTGGGGCCCCTTGCCATTCCATATAAATTTGATGATTGGTTTTTACATTCCTGCAAAGAGTGCTGTTGGAATTTTGATCAGGATTGTGCTAAGTATAAATTTCTTTGGGTAGTATTAACATCTTAATGATATTAAGTTGTCCAATCATGAACACAGGATATCTTTCCATATAGGTCTTCTTTCATTTCTTTCAGCAATGATTTGCAGTTTTCTGTATACAAGTTCTTTACATCCTTAATTAAATTTATTTCTAGATATTTTATTTTTTAGTTGCTACTGTAAATGGAAATGTTTTCTTGACCAGGCTGTTTCTTTATTTTTAAAGAAAGCAACAGCAAAGAATTAAGAAGTATAACTAGAAGTAGTAAAGTAATGTCATAAGTAATAACCGAGGGCATCAACACTACAGTTTTACTGAAGGACCAACAATTCTCTCCACCTACACTCCCATGCTCCCAGCCTGAGCAGAATCCAAGAGCTGGCTGATGGGTTCTCCTAGATTAGTCTTGGCTTCCAGTTGGTGGTCAAAGAATCAAAAAATATCTCCACAGCAACTTCATATGGTTCAACCTAACATCTCTTTAGGGAAGACTTGATACTGACTTGAATTCTTCTATATGAGAATAATATAATTCAAATTACTAATTAAATCTCAGCATAATTATGACTTGCCCATGACCACGCAGTTTGACAGAGGAAGAGTGGGAAAAAACAAATTCAAGTCTCCAGATTCCTTGTACAGAGCTCTTTACCTATATCATATTGCGTCTTGAATACTATGAAGCAATTCAGATGTCTTTTGGTAGTTTGGTAAAGACATGCTACCACAACTTAAAATACATATAACCATTTAAGTAAATATATTTTGTCTACAGTATGTTCATTACAACAGCTAGCAAGGTATTCAGAAGAGGCCTACAACCAGTGACAGGATAATGACTCACATATGACTTTTGATATGTGTTGAGTAAGGTAAAAAAGAATTAACAGTTAATATAATGGAGACTTTTTGCATCTTTTAAAAAAAGTACTATTTTTTGTTTTTCACTGAAACACTTTAAGACTGTCAATCCCTTATCAAATTTTCACTTCTCCAGGAAGAGTATACCACCAGTATACCAAAGAGGATCTATTTATCTCTGTCAGGTAGACAACACAAAAGTCTCCACTATCAGTCCAAAATATAAATATCTTCTTACCTTGTGGACAGAACATTTCTACTATTTTACATAGTTTCCTTTCCTCTCATCTTCTTTCCTTATGTAATCTATTTCATATCTGAAACTTGGAAGTGATTTTCAGTGGATACCTTTAATCTAAGAAGTTGTGTTATTTCTGAGTCACTAGCACTCTGGATGCATGCAAATACAACAGATGTCCAAGTTGGTGGGGGGCGGCTGGGGAGGGTGGGAAGGCAGCACAACCCAACAACTGGTTCTTTGAGTCTGAGGCAGAAACAGGATGTCTAAGGTTTGCACTACCTCAAATTTCTCTTCAGATTACTTGTAACTTATCCATTGCAATATGTTTTTTTCTTCTTTATTTCAAGTCACAATTTCTCACCCCATCTCATGAAAGCAAACTGTTTTTCACCTTGGAAAATCTGGATTCCAATATAAGTGTGTGATGGGAAAGTAGAAGGGAAGAGGCAACGAGGGAGGGGGCAAAAGGAAGGCTGGAAGAGGTCCTTTACTGCCACACTCTGCTTTTGAATCCCAGTTCTACCACTGTGTGTGACAGGTATGACCTTGGTCGAGTTACTCAATCTCTCTAACCCCTTGGTGCTCTCACCAGGAAAAATGAGGATAAGGACAATAGGAATAAGTGAGATAATCTTTATAAAACACTTAGTGAACAGCCTGTCCCATAGTATGTATTGAGAACATTTTAGCTAATATTATAGTTATTGGTATCACTGAAGTATCCATTTGTGAACCAGAAAAGTATTGGAGGTATTTGAATAGGCGCAACGTTTAATAATTATTATGCTCACAGATTAGATTTTAGAATCAAAATTTATGGAGACTGTGCTCATCCTTTATTTATTTTGATGGAAGATATCTGGATACATCAGATTAAAAGCACTTTCTTTGATCTCCTCTGACTTTTCAAGGATAATTGAATTTCTTTCTAAATGCCATTCAGCTGCAGGTAAAACATGTAACAGCTCATAGAAGTGCTAATTAGAACTAATTATAATCTAACCACGGTACCAAAAAGCATAAAAATATGGTAGCTTACAGTTTTGAGTAACTATTTTTTTATATCTGACTCAAATAATTCACTGAATTTCAGATGTAGACAAAATATTTTTGGATTTAATCCTTTAGAGTACTCAAAACAATCCCTCATATGTAACTTTCATCCAGTAGTGACTAGAACATGTGTCTGAGTTAAACAAAGGCAGGAAAAAATGCATCAGGGTAGAACAACTCCTTAAATTATACAGATAACTCATGAAACTTTTTTAAACTACTGGTCTCAAAAATTATTTTCCTCCCTCATCCTCATCATATTAAAATATGATACAAGGAGATTATATATATATACAGTTCCCCAGGAGACGGTCATTTTCAGACAAAACTCCATAATAGGTGTAATTGAATGAAGTCAATGTTTTAGTCCCTTTCCTTCATTGTGAACATCTATTTTACTTTGGCTAGTGTCCTATTTTTCACCTCCTTGAACTTTTTCAGTTGGTTACTCTAGACTTCCTAGATAGCTCTGGATAATTTTGTATATATTATTTTACCTCAAGAGCCAAGCATGTTAATGCTTTCGGGGATCAATAAACAACAACACTGAGGCTCATTTCCCCCATAATCCCAAAAGATCAGTTTAGATTTTTATACCTTTAAATACTTCCTCCAACACTGATCTACACTAAAGCTTATGAACTTTGCCATGGTGGTGGGGAGGCAATTTAGACAGCATTTAGAAATCTTCTTGACACTATCATTTCAGTATACTTGCAACTCAGGAGATATCACAATCCATTTCTTCCCTCAAATTGTTTTCATAAATATTAAATGTCTTGTGCTCTAAGTACCAATCCTAGGGTCTCCTACTTCTACTCTTCCACCCAGATAAGAAATTTACTCCCGCCTTTTACTTCCCTACTGATTCTCATCTATAACAAAATAGTCCACAGAATCCCATGATGATGTGTCTGACTCGGAGGAATGATGGTACGTCATTTTAGAGAATTTTAGGTCAAGCAGACACTCCGGCAGTTTAGTGTGATGTATTTTGGGTTTCAAGTCCTTGAATATTCTTGATTTGTATCATGTATTAGAAATACAGTAAAGGCTACAAGGCTGGTATTTACTTCATAAAATTCCCACTTTAATTTGACTTATGTTGAAACTGCTAATGAACCAGGAGAAATAAAAAGACAGGTAAAGATAGATGGCTTGCTTTTTTTCTAAATTTGTTCTAAGAAGTCAAGAAGAAAATATACAGTACATCAAAAGAATTAACTTTAATGTATTACTTCCAAGATAAACAGAAAGTAAATGCTTTTCTATATATACTCTTTCTGAATATATATAGGAGTGATACATATTCAGTAATTTAAGATTGGAATTTGATTTTGGAAGTTTAAAGTCTCACACAGGTTCTACCTTTATAGAAAAAATACTTGAAAAATTAAAAGAGGAACTGCTGGAAATTACCAATAATGCATAAAGATTAAATCAATTTTGTAACAGAAACACTAATGCTTATATATTCACTATACTGATAAAGCAGTGAGAATAATTATTACACAATTATTTTTTTTAAATTCATTTATTATATATCCCCCCCCCCCTTTCTGCTTGTTCTTGCTGTGTTCATTTTTTTGTGTTCTTCTGTGTCTGCTTGTCTCCCCCCGTTGGGCGACCCGTCGAGTCAGCTCACTGCGCGGCGGTCTTGCCTGCTCGCGGGCGGCTTTGCCCTGCCCACGGTGGCTTGCCTTCTCAAGGCGGTCTGCCCTCTTGAAGAGGCCCTGGGAACCAAACCTGGGGTCTCCCATGTGGTAAACCGACACCCTAACAATTGAGCTACAGCCGGCCCCCGACAATTATTTTCTTTTTCACAATTTGTCAGTTCATTTTGCCAGCCCTCTCAGTGGACATTCAATTATGACTGCTTTTTGTTGCAAGCTACCCAAATATATTTATCCATTGATTGGTATAGGCTTCTAGTTTGGAATTATTTGTTGGAGAATTATCCCAAACCTGACATTAAATTATATGGCCAACATCCAAAATTTTCTTTTCATAGTCTACAGAAAGCTTAAGAATGGAATACATCGTTTTATAAGTTTAATGAAAAAATTTTTTTCTTTTTCTTTTGCCAACAGTAGAGGAAAGGCATCAAGAGAAAATGGTTAAACTTGGTATTTCTAAATATATAAAATATTATCAGGTTCAATTCAAAGCAAGGTTTTTCTTTTATAGCTAACCTTAGCACAAAGGCATTAACAAATAGGAAAAGGGTTTCTAAAGAGAATGTTGTTCAAAATAGTAAAAGTTTTATCGATTTAGACCTTCTGTTATTTTATTTGCATTTCTAGCTCTACTTACAAGCAGCTTCACCTTTTAGTCACTTATGCACACCTTTGTAATGGTGCTTTGGCTGCCTTCTTTATATTTGAAGCTGAAGAGACTGATTCACCAGTAGGAAAGCATAAACTCCTAAGTTATTTGCTCCAGTTGTGGCAACAACTTTATATCAAGTTCTTTCCCCAAATTTCCCCTATGGCTTATGTATTAGTCAGCCAAAGGGGAACCTTTGCAAATATACCAATAATTGGTTCATCTTTATAAAGGGTATTTATTGGGAGTAGACACTTAGAGTTACCAGGCCACAAAGCATAAGTTTCTTCCCTCACCAAAGTCCAGTGCCTCCTGTTGGAGCAAGACAGCTGCCGACGTTTGCCAGGGTTCAGGCTCCTTGGTTTCCTCTCTTCCCAGGGCTGCGTTTCTCTCTGGGCTTAGTTCCTGTTTCCTCCACAAGGCCAGATGTAGACTATCAGGTGAACGGTTCTCTCCAACATTAGAACTGCTTCTCAAATCTGCTCCCTCTGTCTTTTGCCTTGCCTTTTATACTTGAGACCACACCCACTGAGGGGCTGGGCTCAACACCCTACTGACATGGCCCAGTTAACGCCCTAATCATAACCTAATCATTCCTAGATAAACAGATCAGTTTACAAGCATGTTTCAATTTATATTTTTGGAATTCATAATTACATAAAACTGTCAAACCAATACAACTAAGTACATTCACAGTGGTGGTGGTTGAAAATGAGGGCAAAGTCTGGGTCCATGGCACAGCCAAGGTAACATGTTCAAATGGCAACTGAACCCACAAAAACCTTGGCCTCCCAGCATAATCCACTCAACAACTGAGGCAAGAACAAATAAAAAACTAAGAATGTATACATGTAAGCATACACACATATTTAATGAACATAGTCTAAAATAAGTCTTCTGGTTCAATGTTTAGAGCCAAGAAGGAATTAATAAGGATTTGTGCTTCTATGATTACCAAGAAATAAGTTCTTTTTTAGAGATTTTCTTATATGCAAAACTGTCACTTTAATGACTCACTCATTTTCATACAGATCAAAGTGAGAGAACAGATGACTAAAGGCAAGTAGGCTTCTGTGGGTTTGATTCAGACACAAAGTAAGGGTTAAAGTATGATGGAGTATATATTTGATAAAAACAATTTAGGTATGAAATAAATGACACTTTAATATGAATTTTTACATATTTTATAACATTACAGCAATAATTTTTTACATCATTTAAGATCAGGTCAGATTCTTAAAGTCATGAATTCTCTCACCATGAACAGGCTACTTCATCAACTCTAAACAAGGGACATATACAAGAATGTGTATTTTCTGTAAAGCACATGTTTATGCTATGTGTTATCTGAATGAAACATTTAAAAAGTGAAAACCGACTTATATAATGGTTAGTCCAAGTAGTGCCTAAAGGAACTTAAAGTAGGTGTGTGGGAGGAGAATGAATGAGGTAATATGGTTCAAGGACGCTGACTGAACAGAAATTAGACAATAAATACTGGAAGGATTGCTGTATGAGTAGGACTTACCAATTTTCAGATCTATTATACTATAAACTGTACGCTTATCACCGGAATCATTGAAGATTGCTTAAAGCTAAGCACCCAAGATTATTAAGCAGCTCTAACTGCTAACCCTCTGATCAATTTCTTTGACTCCAAAAAATGTTTAGGTTAGAGATGAAAGAATCTGCATTATGGTAATGGAAGCAGTGTGTTTTTTTAGCCAGTTACTGTGATATATACCATGGGTATGAATCATTTTTTTCCAAATTAAAACTTCTATGGTCCTATGAGTACGTGATGGGTGCCAAGAGAATACAAGAGTGGAATAAAACAACTTCTATTCAGCAAATTTTAAATACCATTCTGGAAAATCCTAGCTGCCTCTGAGTACAAATCAGAATGATTAGCTGCATATCATGTCAAGCTGTAGGAAGCCACCCAGGCGTACACTAACCAAGACAAGGTTGCTATGGTGACTAAACAAATATAGCAAATGGCTACTTCATTAGTGACTCCATGAAACGACAAATGCTGGAATAACAGACAAGAAATATCTGGCAGCACGTGGCTACTAACGTGGGCTGGGATTCAGAGAGGATTTCTTAGAAGAGAAGGTAAGTTTTAATATTCTGTTTTATCCATCTTCACTACACTAAGAAGGGAGATTTGGTGCTACAAAGAACCAAATGAAGCAAGCGGGAGAATGAGGGAAGGAGTGGTTAGGCTCAAGGGAGCACGCTCTGCTTCAGACCAGCTGTTGGGGTACTGATGTTGATAAAAAAGAGAGAGAGCCATTGAGGCTGTCATTTTAGGCTGCAAAGAAGGAAGGAAGGGCTCCCTATTGACTCCTTGCTTCAGACTTTCATCTCTGGATGGGGTTTCAGGCCATATGGTCTCCCTCTTTCCATCAAAAGGATGAAGAGAGGGCGAGAAAGAGGATTTCTGCACATGTTTCAACTTTGAGGATTTAAAAGTTAAACAATGAAAATTAAAGTTGGATGTGAAATTCTGTGATACAGTGACAAAAGATCAATTCTAGAATTAGACATATCCCAAAGAACTTAAATTATTTAGCATTCTACATACTTACTCCAACTTCATAAAAAACAGAAGCTGCAAGCTAAAAAATCCAAACCCAAACTCTTTTATATTTTCCCCATGAATGTGCAGTACCTCAATAACTTAAGAAAAAAATCCCTGACACCCAGTAATAACTTTTATCTGACACCATATAGGCCCTGACAAAAAATATGCTTATATTTTAGTAGGTCTTAGACATATTATGACCTGATGGCATAATGCCACACACACAAAAAATACTAGTTCAAAAATAAAAGTTTTGTTATAATTACCTAACATGAAGCTGGTTATGTAGAAAATATGGCTATGAACAATTACAGCATCTTGAGATGGACAAGTTCATTAGCAGTACTAGCTCTAGTTAGATTTTTTTTTTTTACACAAAACTATTACTATTAAAAAAGAATGACAATATACAAAACTGTCTGACTTCCAGTAAATACTACGAAATGGTATACTTGTTTCTGAAACTTTTATAAATGTCAATATCAAAGTGTAAAGTCAGGTACTTTAAGCACCTCTATTTATTTTCCCAAATTTCTCTCACTAGGTGCTTCTAACCCTGCCCGATTTATCCCGGTGCCTTGTCCACAATACTCCACTATAGATTCCCTTCCAAACCACCTCTCTCTCTGCTTTTTTCCTGTATCCTATCTGAATGGCTTTCTCATCAGTTTCACTCTAGAGACACAAAAATTAGTCTTGGAACCACCTCTCCCCTTCCACATGCAAGCACCCTGTCACACACAGATTACCACCATTAAACATATTACTCTCGTTTTTGGTACCTATTTTATGTTCCTTATTAAACTGAAAGTTGGTTGTTTATTTGGGGGTCGGGGAGGTTATATGTCTATCCTCTTTTGTAGAGCTTAGAATGGTGCCCAATTTGGTGTCCTGACTATTTCTTAAATAAAAAGATGATAAAAAAAATACCCATAGATCATTATATTTGCCCTTTCTTACCAGGTTTCCTTCCCGTCAACAGCTCTCTCTAAACATCTTCTCACCTTCACCATTTCAACGTCTATACACAAATATCTTTTGTTCCTCACAACTTACTATAAATCTCTCCAATTTTTATTAAATATATATAAAGTCTCTAAGACTTACTAGATCTGCTCTGTTCTCGATCCAAACAAATCGCAGCTCTTTTCAGCCCTCCTGACTCTGAGACCTCTGGGAGCAATAACTTGCACCACCCCCACCTGCTCTTTCTAAACTCTGTCTTTTCCAAATTACCGTCTTCTTACCAACCACCTTCTATCTCCAACAAAGGTGTCTACTTTCAAACTCATTTCATATCTCTATCATCCCTCAACAGACTGTCAGAGACAAGTCACCTTGTATATCACAAGTGCCTGTCCTTGACAAATTAGAGACAAACATACAAAGAGATCAATAATATCATGTAGTAAGAGTTGCAATAATAGATGAGTAAAGCACAGGGGGAAGATGGGGCAATTGCGTGGAGAAGTGTGATGGTTTTAAGATGTATGTACCCTAGAAAAGTACATTCTTAATCCATTCCTGTGGGTGTGGACCCATTGTAAGTACAATCTTTTGTGAGTAGGATCTTAATTTAACATGTGACCCTCCTCATTCAGGGTGGGTCTTAATCTTTTTACTGGAGTCCTTTGTAAGAGAATGAAATTAATACAAAGAGAGAGACATCCACAGAAGCAAGAAGCTAAAAGCAATGAAACCTGGAAAAGAAGGGAGAGACCAGCAGACACCACCATGTGACCTGATTTGGATTTCATGCTTCAAAGCTGTGAGCTAATAAATTCCCGTAATTAAAGCCAATACAATTTATGGTACCTGCTTTGGGTCAACTTAGCAAACTAGAACAAAGAGAAAGGGAAGGTTCTCCTGGGGGTGTGATGGCCTAGTTAGGAGTTTGCCATGAAAAGTGCAAAGAATGGGTGGTATGGGGCAGAAAAGAAGGGGACAAAGTCCAGGAATGGTGAGGAATTCTTAGAAGTTCAAGAAGAGGGAGAGAGGGAGGGAGGGAGAGGAGACAAGAGGAGGAATATGCAGAAATAAGGGTGCAAAGTCAGGCTGAAGGACTCTGTATACCAAATGCAGGTATTAGGAGTCAGTTATTAAAATGGGGGAGCTACTGGAAAGTGTTTATTTTAAAATAAACACTTCTCCATAATTCCGATGGCAATATGGAGAACGAATCAGGTGTAAGGAGAGACTAGTGTCAGGGAGAAAAATAAACAAGGGATGAAGAGAAGCTACACATACCAGAGTGTGAAAGGAAGAATGGTGTGTGAGGGTGTTAAGTACACATATGACCCTGAATTCAAGAAATTTCTCAAATCTCTTGAATCCTAAGATTAGCCAGGTCTGTGTTAGGTCGTGCGGTACAAACTAATATGAAAAATCTACAACCTACTGGAGGAATGTGCAAAACAGACTAGTACCCAAACAAAAGGAGTTTCTTAAACCTCTAAGGAATCCCCTGAGGTGCCACTGCCAGAATTTGCAGCTTTCTTTTCTCTCCCTCACCTTTTCATATTTGCATGGCAAGCTCCTAGCTGGGCCATCACCTCCCCAGAGTGCCTTCCCTGACTCCCTAGGCAGTCCCTGTCCCCTACCTGTTCATTTGAAAATGAAAATTAATTCTGGTGGCAATATGACTCAGCTGTCTATTGCAGCCCTTACCAGAGGACTACAGCGTTCCCACTGCCACCTCAAAGCAGAAGACAAGGATTGTGTTAAAGAAGGAAAAATGATGCCGTATGTTACTCACTAACATTCCCTTTAATTCATTCAGAGTGCCTATTAAATGTCAGAGACTAGGTTAACTACTGAACTAAACTCCTTCTAAAGTTCATCAGCAAAATGTGTAATAGAAATCTTCACTAAAAGAAAATGAAGGCAAGACTATCAGAGAGCAAACCTAAGTCAAGGGAAAGTTTTGTAAATAATTCTTTTTCTAAAAAAACAGCTTTATTGATAAACATGACACACTATAAACTGCATCTATTTAATGTGTACAATCTGATAAATTTTGAGATATGTGTATATCTGTGAAATTATATGACATTGTTTTAGAAAAATGGCCCAGCCTTACAACCTAGGTTCCTCGGTGCTGAATTTTATTGTTCCTATGGTGGAATCAATACACCCAACTTGAACTATTTTTTAAAAAGTTATTTATCTCTGGTCAATAATTTAATACATTTAGGAACACTGAGATTTTTACATTTTAATTGAATGGTAACTCTTAAAATATATATTTACATAAAACTGAACTATATGTTTTTCAAAAATTCACATACAAATGAAAATACTTTTAAAATGCATTTACAGGTAATATAACTATATACCTTAAAACAAACAACAAAAAAGAAACAACTAAAAAAAATGATTGACTAGAAATACAAAAGTAGCTCTCCTATATTCCAGGTATATCATATTTTTAAAAGGAAGAGCATTTATAGTAGCAACAAAACTATAAAATACATAGGGGTAAACATACCAAATATGTTCAACCCTATAATGGAGAAAACTGCACATTATCACTGAAAGATATAAAGAAGGCTTGAATAAATGGAGAGGATTATGTTTCTGAATAGCAAGACTAAAATATTCTAAGAGGCTGACTCTTTTCAAGTAATTTTTAGAGGTTTAACAAAAAATTTTTACGGGATATTTTTGAAATTGGAAAAACAATTGTTCAAAGATTTACGTGGAAGATCAAACAGGTAAGAATTATGAAAAAAATTACAAAGAACAATAAAGGGGAATATAATATTCTAGGCATTATTCCAGGCATTAAATTATATTATAGGTCATAACAATTAAAATAATGTTTCTGATACAAAATTAGACTGATGGAGTAGAAAAGACAGCCTATGATGTATTAGAATTAAACTTAAGAGAAAGTGGTATGATAAACCTCTGAAGAAGGAAAGGGTTGGTCAAATGAAGAACTTACAAGAGTAAAAGCTCCACCCTCCTGGATATGCTGGTAGGGAAAGATGTCAAGAAGAAAAGAAGACTTAGAGAGTTATCGTGAAATAGTAACAATAGTACAATTTTAGATATATCGTTAGAACATGATATATATTCTCAGATTTATTTCTCACTAGGTAAGACAGGCATGGTGTGGAATTCATAAGGCAGAAGAGGATACATGATTAAAAAGAAGTCTCCCTCGTAACACCATATTCCCCAGCAACCTAGATCCTCTCCCTGGAGGCTGCCACTGTACCAATTTCTCGTGCATTCTTCAAGATACCTTCTGTGACCACTTCATATTTAAAGAACTGTTGTTTGGGAATTTATTGCCTTTGCTCTAGCTCTCTAATCACTGTTGTCTTTGGGAGGCAGCTTGTCAAGGCCAATGCTATTCTGAAGGAAAAGTTCAATTGTTGATGGGGTATTTTAGAAATGAGAAATTATCATACTTAGATTTAACTAAAGTCTCCAGGCATTTTATCTCAATATAAAGGCACTAAGCCAGTGACTTAAAGAATTGGCTTCCGAGATAGATTACAGATGAAATAGCAACTGGGTTAAATATGGCATTATATGGTTCTTGTCTATATATTACTTGAAAGCTGTACCTCATTGTTAATAATTCTTCACCTGCCAGACTAGTATTTCTCTAAGCGTGCTCTACATCAGAATTATCAGTTTGCCTGTTTACAAAGATGCATATTCCTAGTCCCACTCAGACCTACTGGGTCAAAATCACTGTGAGTAGGGTCCTGGAATCTGTATTTTAAATAAAGGTCCCAGACAATCTGCAAACACACATTAGGCTGGTGAGGACGGATACTATACAAGCCCAGTGAACACAGAGCCCCTGCCTGTCGTCTTCATCTTGGTGCAGTGCCTAGCACAAGGACTGGAACAAAGGTGTCCCATAAGATATGGTGAAGGTTTCAGGAATATATCAGGATCGACTACGGAACATAGTCAAGATACGTTGCCAACATTCAAATGATTTTGAAATTGCACGCTTCATCCATAATAAAAATTTGAATAACACATTTTATAATCAACAGTTCAACAGAGATCAGTTTTTGGTATGATTCAGTTTTATAGCAAAGCTCTTGGAAAGAAGTCAGGGAATTTAATTAGCAATAATGTAATATATTGGAGTTTCAGATATATGCTACAAGTGTATTGTGTTAACAACAGAGAGAACAAGTGGCCCAAGGATGGGTTCTAAAATGAGATATACTATATTTTTTTCATTTCCCCCCACTTAATAGAGAAGTTGTGGGTTTACAGACCAATTGTGAATAAAATATAGGATTCCCATAACCACACTACCACCAACACCTTGCATTGGTGTGGACCATTTGCTACAATTAATGATTGCACATTTTTATAACTGCACTAACAATTAAAGTCCATGGTTTAACTTAGGGGTCGGGTCACTGTTTCCATGAATTTTTTAAAAAATTCTTTTT
>PVKH010026702.1:0-13158 GCA_004027955.1 Chaetophractus vellerosus
ATCTCCTTCTCCAAATCTCTTCTCTGCTTCTCTCCAATCTCTGCTTCTCTCAATCTGCTTTTCTCAATCTGCCTCTCTCATCCTGCCTTTTCTCAATCTGCTGCCTTTATACTTGAGACCACACCCACCGAGGGGCGGGGCTCAACATCTCACTGACGTGGCAGTTAACGCCCTACTCATAACTTAATCATGCCCAGATGAACAGATTAGTTTACAAGAATAATCCAATCTGTATTTTTGGAATTCATGATTAAATAAAACTCTGAAACCATTACAGTGAATCTAATTAGAAGCGAGAAGAAAAAAGGTAAATCTATCATCAGTACTGACCAAAAATACTCAGGCAAAAGACTCTGGGTTGGGCCTGGGAAGGCAGGAGTATGGTGAAGTAAGTATGATATAAGTATAGCCCTTAAAATTGGACTTCTAAGGAAGAGACTGCTAATATTCCTAGCCCTTCTCCATTAGTGTGACAGTTTGAAGTTTTTTGTGAATCCCAGAAAAGATCATGTTCTTAGAACTAATCCATTCCTGTGGGTGTGGAACCCATTGATTGCATTAGATTCAGCTAAGGGGCTTTTAATTAGAGCACTTTTGATTAGATCACTTTAGGGCAAGTATTCTTAACCAGGGGTCCGTGAACTTGAATTGAAACTCAAAAAAAACATTATTCTTGTGGGGACGTGTTGGTGCAGGTGTGATATATTTATTAAATAAAACACAGTATAGTGTGGACTTAGTAAAGGGTCTATGGTTTTCACCTGACTAGAACAAAAAGGGTTAAGAACCCCTGCATTAGGGCCTTTGATTGGACTAGGTCAGTGAGGCGTGACCCAAGTTGGGTCTCTGTCCTCTTTCTGGAATCTTATATAAATGGAGAACTAAAAGCAGAAAACACACAGAGAAAGACAGACACCATTTTTACCCTACCACATGAGAAAGGACTCCAGGATAGCCCACGGCTGCAGAAAGAGTAACCCTGAGAGGCTCAGAGAGAGGCTGGAGGCTGGAATCAGTGAGAGGCTGAAGCAAAAGGACCCCAAGAGGCTAGGCCTATGGAGCAGCTCAAAGCTGAAGGAGAAGCTGAGCCTAGAGGAGAAAACAGAAAGACTCACAGACCCGCCATTTTGCCTTTCCGTGTCGTAGGAGTCCAGGATCCAGTAGCCAGCCTTTGTTTAGACAGCATCTCTGATGATACCTTGATTTGGACATTTTCACAGCCCCGAAACTGTACTATTTCCTCCTAATGAATCCCATTATAAAAGCCAACCCATTTCTGGTAATTTGCTCCCAGCAGCTTTAACAAGCCTGAAAAAACTTAGTGATGAAACTCTCGGTTCTTAGTTGGGCTTTTGGCATCCAAAATAAAGACTCCATTTCCCAGCACCTTTGCAACTAGAGGTGGTCATGTGACCAAGTACCAGTCAATGAATGGTAGCAAAAAAATTATGTTTAACTTCCAGAACATGGCCTCCCAGGGAAGCGGCATGCCCTTCTTCCTCCTCCCTGCTGGCTGGAATTTGGGTGTGATGCTAAGAACTCAAGGAGCCATCTTGTTCCATGAATTGGCCTATTGAGGATGGCAGAACAGAAAGAGAAGCCAAGGTCCCTCATGATCATGGCACCATTACGCCACTCCTCAGCTTGTGTGGGAGAGAAAAATGAACTTCAATCTCTTTTAAACCTCTGGAATTACAGGTATTTTTCAGTTTTCTGTAACATGCAGGCAAGCTTAATACAATAAAACCCACAACAGGCAAATTCTTTGCAAGTGAAGTTTAGCAAAATCCCCAGATCCAACTGAGAGACTTTCCAAAACCCAGCCTAGGGTCTAGGGTGGACAACACGCTATACGTGTTTCAGTGAAGAGTGTGTCAGTGGAGAGGAGACAATCCTTCAGCCCCTTGCCCTTTGCTCCTTAACAGACTCCAGGTTGGTGAGATCAGTTCTGAACAGACGGGGACCAGAGGTATTCATACTTTCTTCGGTTGTGGCATTGAGTTCCTCTGAGTGGCTGCTTGCCCTGGCTTGCTTTTCTTCCCATCTAAAGACACTAATCTTGGAGAAGGAGGTGGTTAAATGCTAAAACTTACATCTTTGCACGCTTGCTCTTTGGGTATCTGCTTTCCCCAGCCCCAGCGGTTGTAAGAGATGCCAATGCTTGGCAGTGCTACCAGAGGCATCTGAGCGGGATTGCCCATGTGCCAGTAAGAGAAGTAAAGTCAAAAAGGGAGACATTAGCTCTGTGATTTGCAAGCCTGAGTAAGCATTGGAATCACCTGAAGAGCTTGTTAAAGCACAGGTTCCCGGACCCCATCTCCAGAGTTTGTAATCCATTAGGTCTGAGGCAGGGCATTTGAATTTCTAACAAGTTCTAAGGACCACACTTTGTGAACCCCTACTTCAAACCATAAATAGAAATAATGTATAGGTGGCTTCTCTCAATATTGGTCTTCTCTTTGGCCAGGAGGAAAGTGTGATCAGGCAAAAATAATTAACACATGTCAACTTCCTCTACCCCAAAGCAGAATTGAAGAAGAGAAAGATGGATGAAAAGAGAAAGAAACATGTAGGGTGCATCTCATTTTCAAAAGCAGTGAGAGTGGGAGGAAAACAACCCTTCAGAGGAGGCTCTGAAGAGGCATGGCCAAAATGAAGGTAGAGCAGTCAGGTTGGGAGGGGAAGGAGACTTTGGGGAGAGAGAGGCTAGGAACTAGCTCTACAATGTGAAAGAAGTGGGGGCAGGGAGAATACTTTTTTTTTTTAAAGGAATGGTTCAATGAGTCTCCTTCCTAGCATTTGAGAACTGAGTTATTGTGAATCTTTGTTTTGACAGAAGCAAACACAATCTTCTGTGGAAACTGCAACAGGCAGAGAATGTAGCACATGGATCAAGACTTTATAAGCATTAAACTATCTAATAAAGTTTATCATCATGGTAAGACCTTATGTGTGAGTAGATAGTCTTCATTCTATAACCCTTCAGTTTGCTGGTAGAATAAAGAGCCACTAGAGAATTTAAATGGTTTAAATCTTATTGTTGTTGTTGTTTAATTTAATGTAACAGAGCAAAGAAAACTAATTTGAATAGTTCCATATTCATGTTAGCATCTTACCAGTTCAGGCAGTATGCTAAATATTTTCTTTTTCTAAACACAGAATTTGGGGCCGGCTGGATAGCCCAGTGGATAGGGCGCCGGCATACCACATGGGAGGCCCCAGGTTCGGTTCCCGGGGACCTCTCCTAGCGGGCAGACCGCCTTGAGAATGGCAAGCTGCCATGGGTGGGCCGGAGCCGCCGTGGGCAGGGCAAGAAGCTGCCACGGACAGGGCAAGAGCCGCCACGGGCAGGGCAGGTTGCCCGCGGATAGAGCGCAGCCAGCCACCCGCGAACTGAAAGCCAGCCGTGAACAGACGCAGAGACCGCCCACAAGCGGGGAAAGCCGCGCCTACGCAGTGACCACTCTCGGCGCGTAGCCACAGCGGGGGGAAGGGGAGATATGTAATAAAATAAATAAATCTTTAAAAAAAAAAACAAAAAAAACACAGAATTCCTTCCAGAATTATATTTTGCTTAGTTTTCATCTCTTTCATATCTTTTGCTATTTTAAGATGAGAAATATTTGGGAGATTTATCCAAAAATATTAGTCACAGTAAACTGATCATTTGAAATTCTCATTTCTTCCCAAGGAGAAGTCACATAGGACTTCCACATTCATCTTACACCAAAAGGGATTGATTCCCAGGACCAGGAATATTTCGGACTAGATTTCAGGAAAAATTACTCCTTTTGCAAACCTTAAAGTGAGGGATAAAATTTTTAAATCATCTTTTTAGATGCATGGTTGAGCTGGTCAGAAACTAAGGGAATTATTTGGGGGCCAGAAATTGCAAACCTAGAGAGCAAGTAAGCTTTTGAGTTGGCATTTACCCTTGGGTATCTGCTGATCCTTTGTAACCTAGAACCTCCATTTGAAATGGACCATGCACACAGGGACTGGAAACAAAGCCTGGGGCAAAAAGGGGCGGGTGGATTGGAGACCTCAGGTCAAAGCCTGGATACCCAAAGTGCAACATTCTCAGGAGGGGTGAACTGGAGCGGGGGGACCACCCACAGAAGGGACCAGCCAAGATATATGCATCACAAGCCAGACTTCAAACTGCTTCTGTGACCTGAAATACCCTAAGAGATGGAAATTTAGTGTAAAATGATTCCAGGTTGATAGTCTTCCCAGGCATCTGGCAGAAACAAACACAAATCCCTCTGGTGAACATACTTTAAACCCAGGCCTCAAAGAAGTCCCACAGATAAATTTCCATGGAACATGAGCCCTGATCAAAAATCATTAAACACACAAGGGGGCAAGCATGAGAGTTGATGGAAATAAAGTGCTAAAACAGAGCTGCAAAGAAAATAGATATGGAATTTTTAGACACAAAATATAAAATAAGTGATTCACATGATTTACGAAAAAAGACATTGAAAAAGAGGAGGAAATGGAGCTATTAACTTTGATGGGGCAGATTTGGAAAAGAATGGAAAAAACTTCTATAAATGAAAAATGCAGTCATTTGAAAAACAAAATGGATGGTTTACACAGCAGAAGACATAGCAGAATTGATGAAATGGAAGAGAGACTTGAAGAAATTATACAGAAGACATACAAAGAGACAAAGATATGAAAATATGAAAGAAAAGGCATATAAGACAATATAACAAGGACTAAAATACTAATAAACCTAATTAGAATTCTAGATGGATGTGTTAGAAAGAAAGTAGTAGTTGAAAAGATAATGACAGAATTTTCCTGAATTGCGAAAGACAACATTCCTCAGATTAGGAAGCCAAACAATATGCAATTCAATATCAAAGAAATCCACCCATATCTATCATAGTGAAACTGAAGGGCAGAAGATCCAAAGATGCAAATGAAGGAAAGAATAGTCAAGACTATTATTATCTGAAAATTTTCTAATAATCTACTGGGGAAAAAAAATGAGATTATAGCAAACAAGACTAATAAAAGATTACAAGTATCGGTAGCTTTGCCATGTGCCAGCCATAACCAACTACAAAATCATCTTTCTTGGGGATTGAACCAGGTCCCTCCCACAAAAGGCATGTTCAGGTCCCAGCCCCTGGTCCTGTGTAAATAGGGCCTTTGAAGATGTTATAGTTAAGGTGAGCCCAGGCTGAATTAGAGTGAGCCACAATCCAGTATGGCTGAAGTCCTTCTAAGCAAAGGAAACTGGACACAGGAGAGAAAAGCACAGGGAGAATGAAGAAGCCAGAAGTCCACAGAACAGGAAAGGAAAGGAGAGGGCACCATCATGTGATGGAAAAGCTCAGGAACCCCAATGATCGCAGCCAGCCGCAGAAAGCCACAGTCTCCAGGGAGAAAGCTCCGTCTTGCTGACACCTCAGTTTTGGGCCCCTAGCCTCAAAATCGTGGGCCTATAATTACATACAGTGGGTTGTTTAAGTTGTTTAAGCAAACCCACTGTATGGTATTTGTTTAGTAGCTGGGAAGCTAAGACAGTCTTTTAAAAGATTATGTGCACAATATCAACAAGCACTAAGTTCTAAGAATAAACCTAACCAGAAAGGTATGGACCTAATGTGTAAACTATAACACTTTCTTAAAGAACATTTAAAAACCAGCTTGGACAAATAGCAATAAATACCATGTTCTTGGAGAGGAAGACTCAAATATCATCAAGTTTTCTATTCTTCCCAAATTATATAGAAGTTCAGAACAACTCAAACAACATTGCTTGGAAATTGACAAGCTCATTCTAAAATTTCTAGAAGAAAATAAATGTACAAAATTAGCCATGGCAATTTTGGAAAAAAAAAGAAAGCTTTTTCCCTATCAAACATTAAAACATATTATGAAATCTATCTATAAAAAATTAAAAACCATAAAAGGAAAGATTTAAATTTTACAATATCAAAATGTAATCTTTTTTTTAATGAAAAAACTCCTATAAAATAATAAGAAAGAAGACAATTTTATAGATAAAAGGACATAAATGGACAATTCAGGACAAGATTGACTGATAAAGAAGAAATGCCCAAACTCACCAGCAATCAGGGAAATTGAAAACTTTTTTAAATGAGATAATCACACCCAAAAGATTGCCAAGGTTTAAAAGTGATAACAAGAATAACCAAGGGGGCCGGCTCGATAGCCCAGTGGATAGGGCACCGGCATACCACATGGGAGGCCCCGGGTTCGGTTCCCGGGGACCTCTCCTAGCGGGCAGACCACCTTGAGAATGGCAAGCCGCCATGGGTGGGCCAGAGCCGCCGTGGGCAGGGCAAAAAACTGCCACGGACAGGGCAAAAGCTGCCACGGGCAGGGCAGGTAGCCCGCGAATGGAGCGCAGCCAGCCACCCGCGAACTGAAAGCCGGCCGTGAATGGAAGCAGAAGCCGCCCACAAGCGGGGAAAGCCGCGCCTGAGCAGTGACCAGTCACTGTGGCTCAATTGGTAAAACCCTGGTTTACCACATGGGAGGCCCCGGGTTCAGTTCCCGAGGCCTCCTCGAGAAGGCAAGCCGCCACGGGCCAGGCAAGCAGCCGCAAGCAGGCAAGCTGCCGCACGGTGAGCTGACTCAGCAGGATGCCGCAGCAGGGGAAGACAAGCAGACACGGAAGAACGCAAAAAGCAATGAACGCAGCAAGAACAAGCAGCAAGGGGGGAGGGATATATAAATAAACAAAATCTTAAAAATAAATAAATAAATAACCAGGAGATTCAGATGTTATTGGTAAGGATATGAACTTTAAAAGGGCAATACGGCGCTCTCTATTAATATTTTTCATGCACATCCTCTACTACTTGGCAATTCCATATCCTAATATCTGTCTTCAAGAACCTTATATGTGTGCACTAGAAGGGATTACAAGGATGCTCATTGCAGCATTACTTATAATGCATAAATAGGGATACAAATGTATAAACTATGATGTATCTGTTCTATAAAATACTTTAAAAGATGATCTATATTCTCTGACATGGAAAGACCTCCAAATCATATTGTTAAGTGGAAAAAAAAAAAGGCAATTTAAAGACTTTGCATTGGGGAGCAGATGTGGCTCAACCGGTTAAGTACCTGCTTCCCACATGGGAAATCCGGGGTTCGGTTCCTGGTGCCTCCTAAAAACAAAAACAAAAACAAAAAAACAACAAGCAAACAAACATGAAAACCAATAATCAGGGGGGCCAATGTGGCTCAGTGGTTGAGCGCCGGCTTCCCACACACAAGGTCCCACTTTCAATCCCTGTCCCCTGTACCTTAAAAAAAAAAAAATCATTGCTTATGTAAAGATCCACAGATAATACAATAACATATCTTCCCAAATTGTATCAGATTGGAAAGTAAAGACATGGAAAAAGGTCTAGACAGACACACACCATTTACCTCTGGAGTACTTAGATGGTGGAGGTAGGGGATGGGAGTGAGTATTAGGGAAGTTGGTCATTTATTCTTACCTGTAATTTTTTTTCATTTGTATAAGGAGAATGTATGTATGAATGAATGTGAAATATATCTTTTTATTTTTTTAAGACTTATTTATTTATTTATTTATTTATTTATTTATTTATTTATTTCTCCCCACCCTCGTTGTTTTGTGCTCACTGTCTGCTCTCTGTGTGTTCTTCTGTGTCTGCTTGTCTTCTCCTTTAGGTGGCACCAGGAACCAATCCTGGGACCTTCCAGAGTGAGAGAGAGGCGCTCAATCTCTTGTGTCACCTCATCTCCCTGGTCTGCTGCATCTCTTATTGTCTCTCCTCTGTGTCTCTTTTTGTTGCATCATCTTGCTGCACCAGATCTCCATGTGGGCCAGCATTCCACTCAGGCCAGCTCATGGTGTGGACCAGCTTGCCTTCACCAGGAGGCCCTGGGAAACAAACCCTGGACCTCCCATATAGTAGACGGGAGCCCAGTCACTTGAGCCACATCCACTTCCCTGAAATGTATCTTTTTAAATGCAAGCCAATGCAAAGTATGGAAACCTATTATTACAAAAACGCTAAGTTATATATATTTTTTACTCCCTGCAACAAAACAATTTGCATTGAAATCTACTTTTATCATGAGCTTCCTTGGTCATTTATAAAGTGATTATGTTCACCAAGATTCTATTTATGCTCATCTTTTCTCATCTATATGTGCTGTATAAAGCAAAGTATATCGATTCATTGGAAAATGGTGAGAGTCTCAGTAATCCCTAGTTGAAATAATGGTGTGGTCCTTATTTTTACAGATGTCCTATTATTCTGACTCTATTTGTAGTCTTGACCTCCAATCCTCCATTTATGAAAGCCAAATTTGGAATCAGGCAGAACTTAGCCAGAATCTGCCATTTAGTGACTTTGGGACCTTGGACAAGTTACCTACTGTCTGTAAGTTTCAGGTTCCCAAGTCTAAAAATCAGGTAGTACCCACTTCAAAGGGTTGTTGCAATAAGACATTAGCAGTAAATTCAACAACCTCAGCAGCTTCCCCTTCTGTAGTTAGTTAGTGGAAGGCCTTGAAAATTCAAGCATATCATTAAACAGCTGTGTGAATTTGCACAGAGTACCCTCTCTGCGTCTCAGTTTCCTTGTTTGTTGCTCTGAGTCATAAATGTAATAAACAACAAGCTCAATACGTGGACCGTAATCGCTGTCATATCAGTCCTGGTTTCCCGTCCTTTCTTTCTCCTCCCTCGTAAGCATCTTCTGCATTTCCTGGTTGACTCGGCAGATGGCGCCATTGAACCACAGGGCGCGCGTCGGCGCAGCTGTCCTGGGCTGCTTTCAGTAACTACAAACCTGCTTTTCTTCTTGAATGTCGGAGGAAACAGCGGTCCTCACAGAAGGCGGCAACAGCAAATACCCAGCTCCCTGGAGGCTCCTACAGATGCGAAGTCTGTCGTTTTCATGTTTGGGGCAATCAAGCCGGGGTGTCTGTTGCTTTTCTGCCAGCTCTTAGGCACGCTTCAAAGACAACTAACCCTAACGGTAAGAGGCTTCTACTGTATTTGTTAAATACAGGACAACTGCATTTACCACTAATTTTTACATGTGGGATTATAATGAAAGATGGATAATCCCATTCCCGGGATGGAGGGAATATGTAGAAGTGAGGTTAGAGTTAGGGTTAGGTCCTTTCATTCAATAATTACTTGTTAAGGAAGGTTTTAGAACCTTGCCAACATCCTAAATGGCTTACTTTGATTTCACATCTATATTTGGCAATGCTATATATGTAATATAGTATGTGTTATTTATTGTATAACATTACAATATATACATATATGTTCAGATATTTAATATATGACACAAGTTTCAGGACCCCAAGAGACAGAGACCGGTCAAAGGATGTTTCTGCTGTCCTCTACATGCTCCACCCAAGAAATGCCAGGAGCTGTCATCTATAACCCACATACATTTCAGCTCCCTGCTGAAGGAAGGATTAGTTTTAATATCTGATCTGCCAGCACCGCCCACCCCAAGCCCTTGCTACCGTGGTTAATTTGGTCATGCAGAATGAACAAGGAGGTGTTTGTCTTCAAGCCCTTAACTAAACTTTGTGGGAACCCCTGGGGCCTGTTCCACATGGAGCAGGTGCTATGGCCCTTTTTAAAATCCCTTCTAGAGCCTAACTTATCAGCTGTTGTAATAGCCAATCATAATTCTCTTTCTTCATTTGAGGGCAATAGAATAGAAGCAATAAATCAGCAAATAAGCACAATTTCTGTAGAAAATAGATTTCTCACAAGAACTTGCCTAATGTGCTCTCCATTTTCTCCTTGAATATGTTAAAATGAATCTTCTTCTAAAACTGTGGCCCACCAACTGCGAATCATATTTAATCCACTCCTTAGTGACTGGTGTATATTATTTCACACTTTAATATCTCCAAAATCCAGATGCACCTCACAAATCAAAAGCAGTTTATAATCGCTGTGAACCAGGCGGCAGTCTTGGCGCAGTTGTCACCTGTGCGTCTGCAAACTGTTCACAGCTGTTCGTATTATCATCACTTCCTCTGAGCTGTGTGCATGCTTGTACTCCCATGTTGAATTTAACTACCCTTTAAAAATGGCTTAAAAAAGACTCCACTCTGATTCGACACCGAAACAAAAAGTTATTGTGTCTACAAAAAGCACAGAAACTAGAGCAGCTGGCCTTAAATTTGCTATTAGTGAAGCAGATATTCTTCAGTGGTAGTATGACCACAATCGGTGTTTTCTTGCAAATCACTTGCAGGCTACCCACAAGCAGGTGTAGATATCCACAAGCAGGGGAAGCTGTGTTACCTTTTGTTTCCTGAGAGATATGCAAAAGGATTGCTTACCACACTCCAAGAAAAGCAGCAGAAGGCAGAAGAAAAGGCCAAATCCCCCAGAATAGGCGAAAGCAAGGTCAAAGCAGGGAGAGGCCAGGGACATCAATTTGTGTATTGCAAAGACTATTGTTAACGGTGTCCTGACTTAAAGGGCAGTCTTATTTTCTTCAGTGATACTTAAATTAATGGTGGGCCTTACAATTGAAGGCATCTTGGTATTGATATAACATGATATTTCCCCCCCCCTTTCATAAAGAAAATAAATGGAATCAGCAAAATGTGAGTGTTGTCTCCCGTTCTGAAGTCACAGTGAGAGCCGATGAGCACAGGAGCGGCAGAGGCACAGCCTGTGCAGCCCCAGAAGGGGTGGCTGGGGACCAGGGACCTCTCTGTCTTCCTTCCTGATAGCTTTCCCTCTCGTGAGTCCTCCCACTGCAAGGCCCAGCTGCTCTTCCTGCCCTGAGACAACCCTTTATTCTCACAGTAACTCACCCTGCCGTTTTTACTTTCTTTGTCGAGTCGGTTTTGTCTCTGAAAACCCTAACAGTCTTGCTAAGGCATTCCGCCACCTGCATATCCTCCGCCATCGGCCAACTTCTCCAGTTCAGACTTAGCCTCTTTCTCTGGAAGCAGGCACAAGTTTTGCTGAATCATCCATGTCCACTTATCCAGGCTTCTAACAGCCCCAGGGATGCATGCGGAAGTCGGAGGAGAGTGAGAGACCCCTGCGTGAGGTGGACACATGACTGCTCCCTCTCTCTGACCCTCTCCAATGAATGGTATGGGGTTTGGGGGAAGGTACCTACATTTAACATTGAAATAACTGTTTACCGTAAGGCAAGGACAATAGTTACCTGAAGTGACTGAGTATGGGGCAGTCTGTTTATTAGATAAAAACCATACACTCCATAAATAGATAATAGAAAAATACAAAAACCATTACAGAACACTTTATTCTGAGCACAAGTCAACATTGTGCGATGTTATGGTTCTTTGTTCTGAATATCAACTGTCTTCACCCAGTAGGATTAAAACTCTCAGGTTGAAAGAAGAGGCCCATTTATTAGTATGCCAGATAAACCAGCATTTCGTCTCTGGATCTGGGAGAAATTTATCAAGGATTACCAGTACATGCAGAGTGCCTTTCACTGGCTTCAGACTTTATATCTGAAGCACGTTACAGTCCTCGTGGTCCAGGCTGGAGGCAGAATCTCCACTTCCAAGGAGAGAACTATGCAGGCCAAATGCTGAGCCACCCTCCCCTCCCCACCCCAAGTTCTGCCAGACTCTGCTGGGGGAGCAAGCTGCTGTCCTGTCTTCCTGATGGCCACTGCAATGCCAAGGGCAGGGGAACAAGCCAGGGAAAACCTGCAGGAGCAGCAGAGGATGCTCTCCTCTAACACTGCTCACTCCAGGTTTTAACAGAAGAGCTTGATGGAAATTGGCTAGACCTGCAGAGGAGGCTGGGGTAAAAATGCTAAGGAATCTAAGTCTTTGGGTTAAGAAGGCGATTTGGATGTCTGCCTCTTTTACAAGGAAGAGGAAGTGGCTGAGTGTGGTCCTGGGACCATTAATACCCACATACAGAGTAGACGTTGGGGAATCAAACCACCCATAAAGCAAGGCATTATAAATAGGCTGCGAGTCTGGCAAACATTTACTTTGGACCACAGAGGTCTGGATTTGCTAAGTGTCACAGGTGCGTGAGTGATGGGGTTGGAGGCAAGGCTACAAGGGAGCCTTCAATGCTCCAGAGTATTTCCAAGCCAATAAAACCTACCCTGGTGAGATCTGATGACTGAATAGGCCAATATAAAAAAACCCCGAAGACTCGCCTAATTCTCTTTTTAAGTAATTGGGGGGCGGGGAGTGGAGAGGGGAGGATGGCACTCTCCTATTAGAAAGTTTCTTGGTGCTTTTGAATGAAAAGATGAATTCTAGTTTGGAACCAAAACAAAACAAAATAATGCTTCCTGAAGCTAGAATAGCAGACTGTCAGTTCTGGCTTTGCCTACCTCTGGAGTTAAGCCACCTCCCTTCTCCTCACGGAGTAGAAAGAGCACCCCCTGTGGCCTCGCTGCCCGCCTCGCTCCTTGAGAAACTCCTTTTTTCTCCTTCCACCTTTTATGTACATTTAGTTCCCACAGGCTTCCTTTATCAATATTTCAATTGGTTGCTGCTGACCTACACTTGAATCCAAATATTTGTGCTATTCAGTGTGAATTATTCATTCAGCCAAATGCTTGATTATGTCTGTGCTCTTTTGAGCAAACTGAATGGGCTACTTGACTAGGTAATGCCGATATAGCCTGGTCATTAGTAGTGTTTGCTAGAATTGACCAGATTCAACAAGTAAAGCAGGGGAGAGAAGGGGTTTGTGTTCAGTTTTCCTTCCAGCACAGCCTTGGGTGAAGAAAAGGAAATTGTGTACTTTCCATGACATAATTACAAACTATATCCATGTTCTTAAATGGACTCTTAGTATGCATCAAATGGGTCATGAATCAAAGGAGATGGGTACTCCTTAAGGCTCATGGTTTTATTTTATTCATCAGAAAGTTCTTTCTTGGAAAATGAATATGATAATTTTTCAACTGTGGCTGGCATTCTTGTTTTCATTGTTTAGATCAGAACACAAGAAATGCAATAACACACATCACCACTGCACTTGTCCTCGATTATATCCCTCCCTATACTGACTGTGTGGCATTTCTTTCCACGAAACTCATCTTTTATTTTTCTTTAATTTTTATTTTTTTAAAGATTTATTTATTTTATTACATATCTCCCCTTCCCCCCCCCCCCCGCTGTGGC
>PVKH010026703.1:0-13158 GCA_004027955.1 Chaetophractus vellerosus
TTTTTGAACTCTGATCAAACATCCCATAGTTTGGCAAACTAGTTTCTAAGGTTCTGGAAAGATTAAAAGTAAACTTTTGAGCTTGTCTGGCTCATGAAAACAGAATATTTCAATAGAAGTTCATTTGCTTTCTTATTTGCTCCCAGAAAATTCATAGCTGCTACAAGGAATATTTATTTATTGGGAGCCTGCTTTATGTGATTTCACCTATCCCTGTCTATTAAATCAAATGGATGTAATTCATTGTTTGAATCATCAGAACTTCGCAGGCAGCTCAGTGATGAAAGCTGGGGGATTTGTCAGGACGCAGCATCAAAGAGCAGCAGGAAAAGATGGTTTGCAAATGCTCTCCTCATCACAAATATGTGTCTTCAATATTTAGTTGTTGTGGCAGGAAAACGGCAACAAATACATGAACTGTAAACCATCTGGCTTGAAATATGTTCAAATATGAATGTTCATCTTGAAAAATGAAACCTATGGAATTCTGGCATCCGCATTGACTTTTGAGAGATGAACAGCTTGGATATGCAAAGAAGGGGTTTCTAGACTAGCCTTCTTAAAATTTTCCTGAACCCAGAAGTTAAATGATTCATTGCCTAAAAGGAAAACTTCCCTCTCACTTTGAAACTGTAATGAAAACCAGTGAGTGGTTGGAAATCCCTGCGCCAGTATCCATGTAGCAATTTGTATGCAGTGGTCTTATGTTCTGAGAAGCAGAGAAACGAATGTGGTTTTGTATTTATTATTTAACATTTCAGTCCCAATGTGTGCTAGACACTACATATAACATGTAAAAAGCATGATAGTTCTGGATTTCGCCAGATTCCTAAATCAGAAAGGTAAGACTGGTGAAAGGGGAGGCCTGGAACTCTGTGTTCAGTTTGAGGTGAGAAATGAGTTAGTCACTCTGATCTCTTATTAGCTATTAACCCCAGGGACCCTTTAGCAGGGCCCTGTGAGAAGCTTCTCTCCAAATGGCTTTGAGAGGGTCTTAGGTGACTTGATAAATGCGAAGAAGAAATGTGTTGCCAACATACCAAGAGCAAGGAGAAGGGTAAAGGCAGGAGAATGAAACCAAGCAAAGGCAGAGAATGTTCCTGGACTTAGTAGACCATACCAGAAGTGACCACAAGAAGAGGACTAGGCGGGAGAAGGGGTCTTTTTTACTGGCTATTTGGTAATTTTGGAGCTTTTGAGAGACACAAAGATTCAAACTTATTTTCTCCCTTGTCTTCCTCACACGATATTTTTTTGTTTTATGTTTTTTGGGGTTTTATTTCCCTCTAGGATGACTGAAACTTTTCTGTTGCAGTACATGGAGGATCGTAGAATACAGAAGGGGCAGAGATGTAAAAAAGTCAACAATAAGGCAGAATTGAATTGCTTGGGAATAGAACAATTACAGGCAGCTGACTCTAGGAATGAGAAAAAGGTGAGAAAGACAGGCATTGCCACTCGACTTCCATGTTCAGTGAAATATTTCAAGGCTTTTCAACATAGATCATGGCTGGAAATCAATGTTATTTATCTTTTCTGCAATATATGTTTCTGAGAGCAGTTATCATCAACTCACAGATAAGGAAACGAGGGTATTTTTATTGGTGTTTTGTAGTCCGGTGGTATCTTCATCTCTAGAAGAGCATAAAATTCTTAAAACTTACTTTAATACACTTACTTTCAGCATATTAAAATATAAGAATTAGTAAGAGGAATTGGAAAGAACATTCAGAACTTTATCCTGATCTTCTACAGAATAATAAAGAGATTGGTGACAAATTCTCTAACCTCTCAATTTCCACATCCTGAAAAGTGAGTTTTGGAGCAGATACTCTCTTAAAAGTTTTGGTTCCCTGTATGTTTTTGGGAATAATTAGGGCTCTACTAAAGAAAACAGTCATAGGGTTTCCCAACATATAAGAGTTTGAGAATCAATAATAATATGTCAGTAACGGAAAAAAGTAAAACATGGTTTACCATATACTTTTTGGCAGAACCCAGCTCAAACCACCTCCTCTGAAGAATTCTCCCCAGGCTAAGCGTCTCACCCCACCTCTTGATGGTTCAGTAGCCCAGGTGTCGCTACCACGCCCAAAGTACTCACCTGTAAATGGTTCTTTGGTTGTTGCTCGTATACCTGTCACCTCTCCTACTGAATTGTAGCCCTCTAAACAATGTAAGCCAGACCTCTAACCCTCTGTGCCTAGGAGCACCAGATGCTTGCAGTGGACCCGGAAAATATTCATTTAAAATTGTTAACATTGGATAAATGAAAGAATTAAGCCGCAGGTGGGAAGAAAGCTTGAACTGGGCGATGTTAACTGAATTTATGGCACAAGCAACTTTTAAACGATATTGGGAGGCAATAAAAATACAATATACTTAATTCAGCAAAAGTCAGGAATAGTTACTGGATATTGGTGAGATTTTTAATTACATTTTATTTTAAAATTAGGCATATATTAATAGAAGGGCTTTTTCTTTTATTCTGTTTTTCCCTTATAAAAAGATGGAATTTATTTCACATATGGTTCATCTAACATAATTATATAGTTATCACAATAAGTAAATATTCCTTGAAACACTCATGCAAGGATTTGAGATTGTGTATATTTGCATTTTTTTCTTTATTTGGTGCTTCTTTTTTCATTCTAATACCTAGATATTCATAAATGCACTTAGTCAAAGGCAAAAACATGTTTAATGCTTAGAAGAGGAAAATTTGGCAATCCTATTTTTATACTCCATGAACTTTGCTTTCTACAAGGAACTTAGCTTTTAGTAAGTGGCAGCAAAAGCTCCTAGATGATCAGTCTTGCCCTTGAGGATCAAAGTGTTTCTTTTTCAGTCAACTGATCAACTAAGAAACTGAAAAGAGCTAAAAATATAATAGAGCAAGAATCCAATCCAGGGACGTGCAGTGGTCAATATAGAGTTTGCATTCTTGTATATATGCAATTAACCTGCCTTCATAAACATATTTGTTCATTTTTCCCTCCTTCTTTTTCCATTATAGGCTTTTGATTGATCAACTATACAAGAGGGAAAATTCATATCATCTTTTGAGGTGGGCTAGAAGAACCAAAGAGCATATCCATCTCATTAGAAAGACCACATCAGCCTTGGTGACAAACCGGGAAATTTCACTTCATTTGTCTGAGAAAACAGAGCTTCCACAAAGAAGCTGGTGGGTTGAACTGTGTTGGGCTTTGGTGTATAAGGAAGGAAATGATTTCTTGAGCCTTACAAACTCTGAGCTCAATATTGTACACTGTGATGATTAATTTTATGTGTCAACCTAGCTAGGTTATATTGTCCAGTTGTTTGGTCAAACCCTGGCCTAGATATTGCCATGGAGATATTCTGTAGCTGGGATTAGCATCTACAATCAGTTGACTTTAATTGAAGGAGGTTACTTTCAATAATGTGAGTGGACCTTATCCAATCAGTTGAAGCAAAATATTGAGAGTTCCAGAAAGAGGAAGAAATGTTACCTCAAAGCTATACTATTTACTCCTCTTTGTGTATTTATTTCAATAAATACTCAATCCTGCTAGCCTACCCTGTGAATTTTGAACTTAAGATGTCAGCATCGACTCTTACCAGAAATTCCAGACTGCAGACTTCCCCAACTTGGACTCAAGACTGCAACATTTCACATAGTAGAATTTCCAGCCTGCTGGTCTACCTACAATCCCCACAATCAAGGAAGCCAATCCCTTAAAAGAAATCTCTTGTTGGTTCTGTTTCTGTGTAGAACCCTGACTGATACGTACACCAATCAGTGGTGTCTTCAAATTGTTCATAAATGTGAAAATTAGAATTTGAGAAGAATAGCATTGTGGAGCTCTGAATGAATTTGAATATAACTTGAAGTTCACATGTGATTCTTTAATAGTATTGAACTAAAAATCATGGCCAGTTCTATAAAAATAAAATCTATAAAGACAAAGCAGTTCAGCTAAACAACAAGCTACATGAGCTATACTTTCATAGTACAACCTTTAACCATGTTTGTACACTATAAATGAATAATAGCTACACTTTAACACAGTACATCTTTTCATACACAAAATGAGGAGTCAAATAATCATATTTTATTAGAAATAAGTGCAGCACATGGAAAGATGACTTTTTAAACATAAGCCTTTAAACTACATTTTTACTGTAATACTGGAAGTATTCTAAGCAATTAACCAAAAAGAAAAAGTGACCACACGTTATTATTCAGCAACATATGTCTCTCGATTGTAATACGGTGTGAAGAGTACAGAAGGCTAGGAAATTTCAACTCTTCCTCACACTCACTGAATCTAAAATAGAAGAGATAGTATAAAATTCTAGGTGTATTCTCTCTGCATTAATTTTTATAACCCAACTGAATAAGCCCTCAAAGATATGTAAATCCCAAACACTTCAGAAATAGCAAATCATTTCTTGATGGAAGATTATTGGCTTAAGGAAATGGATATGAAGATTTTTACATCTTTATATTGCTTACTGTTAAAGAAAGTACTGAAGATATTTTACTAACTGCACTGTAATCTCTGGTTAATGCTGCCAAATACCTATTCTTTTATGTATTTCCAGAGGAAAAAATTCCTAGATAATGATGTCTTTTTCTAAAGACAAGCAAATTTATTAATTTTTTACTGGCAAACGGATACCTCTGGCATCTGCAAAAGAAGCATCATCTTGCTTAAGCGAGAGTGTCTGTGTATAAGAGTGTGTGTGTGTGTTTGTGTGAAGGAGGAAAGGGATTTCTCCTCGAAGGTAAATATAATTAGCCCATTAAACAAATGTGGAAGCTGAGGCTCAAATGAAGAAACTGGCTGGATGACAAGAGGAATGCTCACCCACTCATTAAAATGATACCGAAGTTCTAGAAGTCTAGAAATACAAGATACCATGTTTAGTCATTTTTCTACAATTCACTGGCATTCTGTAGAAAGAGGGCATACTTAATCACATATAGTAATATATTTATTAGTAACTAATAAAGTCCTATAACTTAAATGTGTCCAATGTATAGGGATGAAATTTATATCCATATATTAAGCATATCTGATATACAAATCCATATACTAGTATTTCATCAAAGAGGCAGTATAAGGTAGTAGTTATAAATGAAGATGCTAAGTTCAAGTCCCAACTGCTCTGACTGCAAGTTACCTCATTTGTGGGATGGCGCTGATAGCACCCACATCTTGGAGTCCATGTATGAGTTAATGAGACAGTATTTGAAAAGTTCTTGAGCTGGTGCCTGGATAAAGCTAGGTCAATAAATACTCACAATTATTATTCTTACCAGGACATTTTTAATTCTCTCAGGATGACTAAACTGAGCTACCAGATGAAACCACAGAAAGCTTGGGTTACTATCCAAGTGGTTCAAACCTCCTCCTATTTTGGACGATTAAATCTAAAATTTTTAATACTGGGGTCAAAACTAGCCAGAAAATTGCTTTAAGGAGGACAACTTTGCTTACCAGAGTAGAGCCATAGACCTCGTGTTGAACAATCGTGATGACAGAGAAGTAGAGAGCAGCAGGTTCACATCCAGCCACTGCTGAGATCACTGTGACATGAACAGATCTTCTCACTTACCTCATGGGTATATCAGGGGCAACTAGGGGGAAAATGAGGTCTTTTCCATCAATCCCATGCAAAAATATCTACCTCATTCTTTATAGTCACACTTTTAGATTTATTTATGAGTTGTCCTACAGTGATTTTTTTTTTGTCCTTTACTTTTTTCTTCACCGTCTTCTGAAAGATTGTTTAATTCATATTTATGTAGCCCCCGCTCTGTGTTCTAAACAGTGCTTTTTGGAAAGATGGGGAAAGGAAGAGAAGAAGCCCAAATGAAGTAGAAAAAGTTCAAGTGAGTGTTTTTCTGTATCCAGTTGTCAGCAGTTTGGTTATTCCTCCAAATTACATAGTTATTATCATCTTGACTGCAACCATGCAGAAAATGAATGGAGCATAAAGTACATGAGAATAATTTCATAAAACGAGCTTTCTTTTCTTGTGAGATCTTTGAAGAAAGAAATCATTAGACAGAGACTTGCTTTTTATTTACCCAGGTCATGAGGCATGCCAGCCTTTGGCAACAAGTCCTTAATTAGAAATTCCTCGAGAGCTGCTCCCAGTAGGTGCTTCCTAAGACGAAAAGGCGCAGTCATTTAGTAGGGAAGTCCTTACTAAAGAGAGAACACCTAGGCTCAGGTGAATGAAAAGAATAATTTGCTGCAAGCATAAAAACAAAGCTGTCATGATCGGGTGCTGGATTTTAAATGAGAGCCTCTCCGTCATGTTAGCAGTAAGTATCATTTTTCTTGTTGAGCTCTAAATAGATAAATTGAATAGTCTTTGATGTTTCTGATGACTTGTATAGGAATGCTAAAGAGTATATAGTATTACTCTGGTTAAAAGACTAAAACTGGTAAGAAAATATTGAGTAGATATATTTAATTTACCCTTACAGAATCATGTAAAGTTGTTTTCCGATTGAGTTTGTTTTTAATTATTTTTAAAGTCAAGTAGTATGTTTTTGCATAATGTATGAATGTTCCTCTAAATCAAATGAACGCTTTGAATTAGTCTATGAAATTGGAATTTTTCTAGAGTACTCTCTGAGTTGTTTTTAAAGATTTCCCCCTTCTTGACATCATTGACTTAAAACATTAGAGCACTCTTGATTGAAAGGGTTTTGTAGTTTTCATTAAATTACTCAAAGTATACCCATATGTGTTCCAAAAAAAATGTTTATAAGGTTAGTGGTTTATTGCCATTATAATCACTGTTAAAAACTAACCTATGAGGAAGTAGTGCATGGAATAATTCAGGTTAATATTGAGAAGCTTCCCATTTAACTTTCAAAGAACCCCAAGTGATCTTGAATACAGGAAAAGGCTGAATGCAATGTTCTTTGGTTCTCTTTTTTGCTCTCCTCTAGCTCTCATGGCTGGGAGTGAATTTATATCTTTTTATCGACACATTCCGTTGGTATGAAGAGGAGGAGTCTTTCCTTTACACACGAGTTATTTTGGGTGTAAGTAGAGTTAGTAACTACTCATCATAGTTTCCAAAAACAAAATGTGCTCTATTTCCCTCGGCTTCCTTGTTCTCACTGCACTTTTTTTTTTATCCTTACGTGTGGACAGCCGGCACTGGCCTGGGCACGGGCTTCTGCAATGTGCCTGAATTTTAACTGCATGCTCATTCTGCTACCCGTCTGCCGAAACCTCATTTCATTCGTGAGAGGGACAAGTATAGTAAGTGCTAAAATATTTGAAATTGTTGTGATTTGCTAATACATGTCCCTGAAAACGAAGATGTGCTTTACTCTGAAATTCCCAATAATCCTGCTTAAACTTTGATTTTTTTTGTTGCTAAGAGAGAACACAGTGGCTTAAGTGGAGATCAGTAACTGGTACAGTTACTTGGCTTTTGCTTCTGCCATTGACTCCCTACACCATGTTGGACTCTTGCTCAACCTTTCCCTGAAGCACTTGCTCCTTCTGAAAACTAGGGCTAATCAAATTGACCTGACTCACAGAGAGGGAAGTATTACAACAGCTTGAACTATCGCCATTTCTGATTGAAAGAAGACAAATACACAATTCCGCTAAATGCCACGAAGGAAACATCTCCCTGCGTTCTCACTGCTAGAAAGTGCAATCACAAGACATCTATGTAGGTCTTAATTCCAGAAATAAAGGGATATTTCCTAAATATATTGATTTCCCTGTGTTGGCTACTTACCCGGTTCCTGCTAAGGAGAATAACATGCTGTCCTGAAAATGAGATGTTCAATCCCAAATGCAAGCAGGAACAATTCATTATATAACCGCCACCATGATTTTATGAGTATTTATATAGAGATGCGAACCGTGCCTTCCTGTGTGTAATATGGATTGTTTGTAGACTACTTAAACCACATGAGTGAGGATGAGGGCTATCACCTTCCATTTCTAAAGAAAGCAACTGAGGCATGGAAATTAGCGGATTTCTTCGCGAGTGATAGTCGGAGAACTACTAATTCAATCCCTTTCGTTGAGTTGAAATTTCAGCAGAAGAACTGCTAAGCTTTTGTTTTCGCCCACTTGCCTAAGATGCCACAAACCCTTGTCACGCATCCCACCTTCAGTAATTTAGAAGCAGAGCCCGAGTCCTGCTCTCAAACTTGCATGACCCTGTCATCACTATGACATCTCCCCAGACCAGTCCTTTATTTAATTTCTTTGTTCCTCCAGTGCTGCAGAGGACCATGGAGGAGGCAATTGGACAAAAACCTCCAATTCCACAAACTGGTCGCTTATGGTATAGCCGTTAATGCAAGTAAGTGCTTATTAGTCATTGCCAGGCTGATTTTTACGATATCTCATAGTTAAATCTCTACTTTTGTTTTAACCTCCCCCTAAAGGTTCACCCTTAAGTAAGAGAAATTTTTGTCTTTCATCTGATCACATAGAACCTACATAAATGGATTCTTAAACATCGGATTTATACCCATGCAGATTTTCCCATAACAAGCCCCAATTTGTCAAGGAAAAGCTGATGACATTTCAATCTTCATTTGTGGCTAATTAGGCCTGTTGACAATACCATGGTAAAGACATCCTTGAAAACAACCACTTTGTTGTTTAATTTCATTCACATAGGAAATAAAATTGACCTATGCACAAAATCTCATTTATAGCCATATGAAAACAACTATCAAATGATACCATGGGCAGTAAATAGAAGAAAGAAAAGAGAGATCATGTGAACAAGGTTCTGAATAGTATTCAGCCAGTGGCTAGAAAAGAATCTTGAAAAGATATAAAGCTCTGTAGGAAGATCAAGTGCTATCCTTATTATATTTCTAATTCCAGAGAAAGGCACTAGAAAGTAGGAGCAGAGGCCAAGGTTAAACTCTGGTGAGGAAGGAAGCAAAAGGGACAGAGACTAACTGGCTTGTGGTTTTGTGGAAAACAAAGACAGGGAATAAAAGGCTGTACGAATGATAAAGAGTTATGATTCAGAACTGTTTCCCTCAAACTAATTTAACTATAAAATGTTTCCTCATTTGTTTGTATCCTCTCATGCATAAAAAATAGCAGAGTAAAAGTAACACTCAAAGCAAATGTGAATTTAATTAAGCAACAAGACATGACAGACGGTGCCGAGTGCCAATTAACACAACTTTGGGTGTGTGGAGAGACAGGAGGGGAAGATTCTCCCCATTGATTGTCTTCAACGCCAGATTAAAGAGACCTGGGAGATGCTTTGCAAAAGGTCTTTGTGGTTTGTTAAGAAATTAGGGCATAAAGACAGCATATTCTGGAGAAAGTCAGCGAAGATGGAGAGCAAAGAACAAGGCTAACTCATCCTTGTATTCCAGGACCTAAATAATGATGATTGCACCGAGGTGCCTGTAAACTATGGCAAATGAGTGAGTGCATAAAGGGAAGATTCAGTTCAGAAATGGAAGTCTCTTCCAGACCTTGAAGAGGATCTCAAATTAGCTTGACAGTCCCCTGAGAGTACTGAGTTCCCCATCACCGGCAGTGTCCAATCACAGTCCAGATTGCTCTTTGATGGGATCATCAGAGAAGGAATTAAAGAAAGCTCTAGGCTTCCTTTCATACCTTAAGAATCCTCAATTCCTGCACCAAAAGGCACAATATAAAACAGTAAAATGGCATAAAGAATATCACTATACAGTAACTCCAAGGCGGAATTGGATTCTAAGAAAAAGTTATAAAGATATCCTAGAAAGAAGGAGAAAAAACAGCATGCAGACATGTCAGAAAAGGAAGCCAAGAAATGAAGGCAAAGATGTGTTGTGAAATGGTTTTGTCCTTTAGCCCTGGGGTGTGTATATTTCTTTATATGTAATCCTGTGTCAATAATATAAAATGTAATCATAATGTGTATTGAATGTGTATGTGCATGATACCATGAAAGGAGCTATAACCTTCTGAAACGAGAGTGGTTGGTCCTCTTTTAGGAATGGAGTATAATTTAGTATGGGCAGCAGTTGACGAGAATCAGATGATCAAACTATTTTACACCCATGCCACTGATTGGTTGTGTGATCCTAGATATGTTTTACTTATGCCTTTTCTTCTGCAGAATTAAAAGAACAATAATACAATCTATCTATCTCAATGAGAAGTGCAGATTAGTTTTCAGAACTAGGCCTCCTAGGAAATCTGTAGAATACAAAGTCACTCGTTTACTGCTATCCTAAATAGGATTGAATCCAAACTCCTCAGATGGCCCATGAGAGCACAAAGCTAGCCCGCAGCCTGCTCCAGTCTCATCCTGTGCTTTGCCCAACCCTTGCTGCCTACCCTCAGGCTTCTGGTAGACCCTGAGTGTCGCCCTCAGGCTTCTGGTAGACCCTGAGTGTCCCCTTCAGGCTACTGGTAGACCCCGAGTGCTCTGTGCCTTTGCTCATGTCACTCCGTTTGCCTGAATGCACTCCTCGCCAGCGTCATGGTACTCACTGGGTAAGACATCACCACATGCAGGATATGTTCCCTGGTCCACCTTGCCCTGCTCCAGCCAGGTCTGGGCTGTGGGCCCACCTGTCTATGGGCCTCAGGTCTCACTTCCTAACACATAGTGAAGGCTTTCAGACTCTGATCCCCTTCTGGCTGACCAGTCTCATTTCTGAAGATTATATAACTCCTATCATGGAATCGTGCACGTAGGACACATTCAGTGCCTGTTACAGGTGCATTTTATACTGTTGACAAACAAGTACATATCAAGAAATACACATACCCAAAGGTTCAGGGACAAACTATTTCACAATGCACAGTTTCCTTCATTTATTTGCTTCCTTTTCTGTCATAGTTTATATGCATTTTGGCTTCCCGGGTCCCTGGCACATAGTAGGTCCTCAACAATGAGGTCAAACCCAAGGATGAGTAGGAGATGACCAGGAAGCAAGAGAGGTAAAGGAATTCCTGGGAATGGTACAGGACTCAAAAGTGCATGCGCCATTTAGGGAACTGAATGGTTTGGAGTGAAGTGATCTAAAACAACGCCAATCGTCTGAGACACTAAATTCACAATCTGTGGCAACAAGGGAAAACAGGGGGCTCTTTCTCCCCATTGCCCTTCCCCTAGAGCCCCCACTGCTTTGACCAACACTCCAACATCTCCCAGGGCTCCCCCAACAGGGCCAGAGCTGCATTTGATGGCCAAGTGCTCCTGTCCCACACGGAACCACGGGAGCCACAGCAAGCCACAGGCTGCAGTTGTTTCCAAGGCAGGAAGGTAGGAGAGAGCAGTCTGCTTCTCCCATCCCCGACAAAGTCATGATTACATTGCACATGAACTAAGAAGCGCAGAGGGCAGCTCTGCTTTTAGGGGGGAAAAGAAACAGCAAGCTAAGCCCCAGTTTTGCGGATCTCCCTCTGCTTCTCACATTTTGTCCTTCTGGTATATTCACTTGGGAGCCGCTGGAAATGTCCCCGTGCTTATTTTATTAGCCTCGCCCATTATGCTGCTTTTCACATAGCAGACTGCCTTAATAGAGGTGTGTAACCTTGGAAGAGGCGCGTCGCATCCAAGTTTGCGTGCCAGCCTCTAATTTCTCACCCGTTCCCCTAGAAGTTGAACTGCAGGCTTTAATTGGTCAGATCATTAAAGGAGGCAATTAGAGAGGGTGGAAGTAGGCTAGGGAGGGGGAGGGGCGAGGCAAAACCGTGGTGTCTGCGATCAAGGGCACCGCCGAATGCAGTGGCAGGAGCTGTGCCTCTGCTGGCTTCCTGCCTTCCTGCTTGCCTGCCTAGGATAAGAGCTGCCGCAGCTCATAAATCATCTTCAGGACCCTGTAGCCGCACTGGTAGGAAAATCTTCGTTTCACACCCTCTCCGTTCTTATTAATACGGATCTTTCTGGGCTCTCTGGCCCCCGGTAGACCTTGAAGGCCCTTCCAATTGCAGAGGAGTATCTTGAGCCTGAGCTTCCTTCAAAGGGGATTGCAGACAGTGAGCCCAGCTGCTCCCCACTGCAGACTCCGCAGCTCGCATCTGCCAGTCCCCAGGTATAAAGCTCCCGCACTTACAGCTCCTCCTGAGTTGCTAAAATTAGGTTAGTAGCCTCAAGAGGCATGGCAGGGACAGGCTGAGAGGAGCGAGCTCAGAAAAAGGGCACTGAAGAAATAAGGTTTTGGAGGCCCCACGGCAGAGAATGGCCCCAGAGGCACAAAATCTTCAGACTCTGACCCCTGAAGAACTGCTGCTTATCTGGCTGCTTCAGGGACCGGGGGCTCCAAGGAAGCACCGTCATTTCTCCTGCTTTGGTGTGGTTTACAAGCCAGTGGCACGCACGAGGCAGAGTCAACACGTGTTCCTACAGAAAGGGGACCACAAAGTTGGGGTCCGACTCTGGCTGCAGGTGCACAGCCAAAATGTGTCCCCGGGTCCTTCTTCTCACAGGCTCCTTCATCAGGAGGTAATTCCAGAGTGGGTGTTAGCACTGGCTACAGACAGGGAGACAGCAAGAGCCCCCCACACTTCCAAGAGTCTCCCTCAATTATGCTTGCTTTGATCTCCCGGAATATAAAAAGAAGGAAAGGAAAAAAAAAAAGCCAAGGAACTTTCTCAGGGCAGCCGGCTCTAATTGTAGCCATTATGACTTTTTTGTTCACTCTTCAATAGAAGCTCCTTATTTGAACTCAGAAATTTCACACACCAATTAAATGTGCATGTGTAGAGTTTCCAAGATCACTGCTCTCTTGTAACTGTAAAAGGACTTTGGTGAGAAAATAAAATTGCGGAGAGGTCCGGTTGTAGCTTCTTTCAGCCGGGCACATTAGGGTGACTTCCAGAAATGGGTGCCTTGGCTACTCCAACAGCGCAGCTGTGCGAGCCCTAGAGAGTGCATGGAGGGCACCCAGAAGAGATCTCCTGCACAGGTGAGAGCACTGGCTTTGCCACAAGACCCAAGAGCCCCCGGGAAGCCAGTGTTAATGAAGAAAGCATTAAAACATGAGTTGTGTGTTTGCGTTGCTTTCATATAGGTGCACAGGTCCCTTTTGGATAATGAAAGCCCCTGGTTAATTTCAGGGGAAGACTCGGGAGCCATGCAGCTGGAAGGGAGCTTAGGAATCATGAAGTCTAGTTCAACCCCCCCATTTTACAGGTGAGAAAA
>PVKH010026704.1:0-13164 GCA_004027955.1 Chaetophractus vellerosus
AAAAAAAAAAAAAAAAAAAGAAAGGCCTTGTACGTAAACAAAGCATTGCATTCTTTGTACATTTTGGTACTTAATATTTTTCAGTTACTTGCTTTAAATGACAGGTGAATTTTATACATTAATACAATTAGGCCTTCTTAATACTCTTTTGATTATGTACTGCTCACTTTTCCCTTTATTCCCTATAGGGATCAAATGAGTTGAAAATTAAACAATACAGCATATAACACTTAGTGTACATCTCTAGACCCTACTCTTTTTCCCTACTACAAACTGTCTCCCAACTTCTGGGAGCATTCCTTGGCTCTTGGCACCTTTTGTCAGCTTCTGTCTCTGTCTCCATTTGTGGCACATACATGCGTTTTATAGGCTGGTAAACAATATTAAGAGTTACATTGAGTTTAAAGTTTTTGTAAAAGCCAGTAGTTCTCAATCTGCCTTCTCCCTCACTCTCACTTCTCAGTGATTCAACAATCCCAAAGAAATTTTTTGCCCCTGGACCTGCTTTCTGGGAATGTAGGCTAATATACAGGATTTGGTAGTAATTTTCCAACTTGCTGAATTTCCCACAAATATTCACCACCCCATGTCATGTAATATTAGAACACAATTTTATTAGATTGTTAGTCTCCACTTTCAACATGTTAAGACCTCAGTGTGATTCCCTTCCTGACATAGAAAAGTTCACTAGCAGGAGGCCACCCAGTTTATGTTACTTTGTTACAGTAGCCCTAGGAAACTAATACAACATCTTTCAAATTCTTGTTTATAAGAGAGGGAAATGGTTTATCCAAATAATCACTTGTAGGAAGGAAAAACAAGTTGAATTCTGTTTAGCTGAAGTCACTGTATCTTTCCCAAATGCAAAACAAATTTCAAATGTAGTCATGAAATAACCTCAAAATCACCCTATATTATCAGATTTAATGATGCCCTGTAGGACTCTTCTTTTGTGAAGATCATTTTCCATACCTATCTGCCTTCATTCTATGTAATATTATAGAAAATTAATGAATAGTAGAGAATATATACACACATACATCAAAAACTGTGGACAAGGTCACATAACATAAAAACAACATTGTTGTGGCAAATTTCATAAGGTTTTGAGGGATGGTCTTATCAAATTGCTGTAGGGATAATTAAAGATATGACTATGCAAAAGTAGTATAACATGCAGAATGTAGCCAAGGAAGGTTAGGTTTGAATGTAAACTTTGCCTCTGGCTAGGTTGGGGGACAATAGGCAATGTTTTTTGTTTTGTTTTGTTTTGTTTCTGATTCTCATGTCACTCATTGATAAAAAGAGCATAATAAAATTAAATAATATATTTTGAGGTCCTGTGATAGTTCCTGCTATGAAACAGTTGCTCAATAAATTATGGCCATTATTTTTATATTGTTCTGTAATTTTAAATATAAACTTGTCATTATTATTATTTGAGAAAGATTAGAACCAAAATTCAAGCTGGGATAAGATTACTTTAAAGCAGCTAATAAATAAATCTTTTCTCATCCATTCCAAAATAATCATCATTGTATGTATTAATTTCAGAGTACAGAAATGTGGTCTTATAGCTCAGAGAACTTAGAATAGATTTATATTGTTCAAAACTTATATGATCAAGAGAGGTAAATGATGAGAAAAATACAGGATAAAGATCAACTTAGCATCAATTCTGGCTACCATTATTGAGTAGATATATGCCCAGTCTTGTAGGGTTTTGGAAACTCAATGCTGGATAATATGTGATGATTTCTTTTAAGTAGTTCATATAATTACTAAGAGGAAAAGTTGGAAGTTGAACCCATATCCTTAAAGTTTACTCAACACTTCTTTTCATTTCATTGTTCAATTAAACTTATTATCTTAGTGGTCTTTACTGAAGACAAACAATTTTAATCAAGGGCATGTAGTCTATTCATGAATTAATAATATCACTCCTGGCTCTCTCTGTCTAGAGGGGCCCACACCAAATCTTGGTGTGTATTTCTGTCTTTCTCTCCCATTTCTCAGCAAGCTCTGTTCTTTCCCCCATTTCCCAAATAAATTATTTTTACTGACCTAAAATAAAAGAAAATCACTCCCATCTTTTTTTAATATTGAGTGAAATCAAGTACCTATGATTAGTTAAAGAAAAAGGACTAAATTGTTTATAATATGTGAAGTGTGTGCTATTTTGATAGGAGAGGAAATTTTCAAATTTTTGTTTTCCTTTTTATTACCACTTATTTTTAATAAATAAATATATAATTTCCAAATCAAGTGCTTTGATTTTAATGGATATGTACCATGTCTATCATAATGAAGCAGAGTGTGCTTTAGTCAGTATTGTTGTAAGAGGAGTAAAATAATATGAAAATATATTTTAAAAAGCAATTTATGTAAATTTGATCTTTGCTATATATCATTTTATCTAGAACATTGGTAGAAGTTTACATATGACACTAAACCTCATTTATAATAAAGAAATGTAAGCAGATGCAATAGATCAATTTCATTCCCCTCAAAATAACTGCATCAATATTACAAAAACTCCTGTGTAGGGTCTTTTCTTAAAAAGTGATAAACTTTAATGATGGGCAAAAGATAAATTTTAAATAAATGGGGCGATAAATCATGTCCCTTGAGGGAAGTGGTAAATATTTCAAGTATGTTAATACTTTACAAATTATTCACAAAAATATAAACTCACTATCGAGATATCAAATGATTTTAGCCAATATTGAGGAGATTATTATAAATTTCATTCAAAGAATTATTGAATGACACAAAGAAATGTTTTTGAGAAAAGGTATCTTGCATTCTCAGATATTACAATTCTTCATAAAGCTAGAATAATTTTTAAAATTTGGTACTCATGCTATGATAGATAAATAAAAATACAAATGGAAAAAAGTCTAGAGTATTCAATTTTGATTCATTATGCTGTACTTGGTACATCTATTATTCATGAATTCCCACAAATACCACTCCTGTACATTTTCCCAAAGTGAATGAAATGTATTATTTATGTGTTGTTCAAAAAGAGGCCATGTAGAAAAAGGTTGTTTATGACATATTGGCAGCTTTTTCCTGTTTTAATAAAGATGGCATTCGAAAGGATAGTGGAATTTGTATTATTTACCAAATGGTCTTGGCATAATTAATTATGGTATGCTCCAAGTCAATTCCAGGTAGAACTTATAATTAAATAAATATTATGCAATATAGAATAAATTGCTTTAGGACAAAGAGGAGTAGAAGGTGGCAATAAACTCAGCTTGAGTTTTCGACCAAAAGCATATGCATATGTCTTATTTGATGTAGGGCACTGAAGAATCTGTAACCATATCAAAGATCTTAGAGGCATCTCTTGAGAATTATTAATACACAAATATATTATATCAACAGCCACAGCCCCAAGTATAGCTTTTACATGACCCAGAGGCAGAAAAGAAGAGAAAAGAAAAGAAATAACAGAAAAAAAAGAGCAAAAAAATATTTTCCTTAGGTATAAGAAGATGATAGAAATAAGAGAAAAAGTGAAGAAGTGGGTCAGAGAGCCCATATTTCTGTCAGTTCTTGATCCCTTGCAATGTCCACAGCATTTTGTTACTGCATATTAGTGTAAATTCATATTTCTCTTCTGTCCAAATTAAGTTCTGATTGGAGCAACTAAAGAGAATTTATGCAGCATGGAGGCAAAAGGGAATCCCCAAACCCCACCTCGGGTCAAAACCTTTATCTGGATGGTCCTTTCCTTATTCACGGAAGATGAATTTATTGCTCTCACAAAATTAATCAGGGACTTGTGAAAATATTTCAATCAGACAAAAATGCCACTAAATTAGAAAGAATACTTTAGAAAAATTCTCCTTGAGGAAAATTCAGTAGTTGTATGATTTTAATAATAATCTAAAACCCATTAATTCTATTAGTTAAATATTAGAAAAAGATAATAAAGCTTTAAAATGGGATTATAAGATAATAAACTAATGAAGAACAGTACATTATATTATTAATACTCTAGAAAATTGAATTAGCTTTATCTACACATCTTTCAGAATGCAGAGGTAAGTAGCAAAAGATAAAAATGAAGAGAAGAAAGATTACGGATGCAGAGAACAAAGAGATAACTGTTCCTTCTGGAAAAGAGCCAAGAAGAAAATGAACAAATGGAAAACATTTTTAAAAGCATAGATGTAAAGTAATTTTATGATTGCAGAGGAGAAATCAGAAAATTTAGATCAATGTATCAAAAGGGGTTATTGTAAACCAGTTGTCTTAGTTTTCCAGAGCACCACAAAATGGGCTGGCTTAAACAACCGGAATTTATTGTTTCATGTTTTTGGAGGCTAGAAGTCCAACATCAAAGTATTGGAAGGGCTTGCTTTCTCCCAGCGTCCATGGTGTTCGGTCAATCCTCTGTCACACGGAATGTCTTTGCGTCTACTCTTCTGATTTCTGCTGGCTTCTACTCACACCTGGCTTCTTCTGTGTCTAATTTCCTTTGCTTAAGGGGACTCCAGGAATATGGATTAAGGTCCACCCTGATTCAATTTGGCCTCATCTCTGAAGATTCTATTCACAAATGTGTTCACACCTTACCCAATAATGTCTTCAAAGATCCTATTCACAAATGGGTCCACACTCACAGAACAGGGGGTTAGAACTTCAACATGACTTAATCCCAACTCAGGCTAACTTAATAGGGAAAAAAATGAAAAGCTAAACATGTATAGATAGATTTATGGCATTTCTAAGGTAATGGAAAAAAACAATGAATATCTTCAAAGAAAAATAATATATATACAGACTTGTGGACTGCTGCCTTCTTCCATGAGAAAGAAAGAAACAGGCTATATGGACATTTTGAGAGGAAATACCATTGTATAGTAAGAGTTCTATTCCAAGACAATTTGCTAATTATTTTTATGCCATGAAAAAATATATGTTCAAATACACATGGGTCCAGAAATTGCACCAACTGTTTTTTATTGATAATCTACTCAATTAGATTTGAATCCAAATATGGGAATCATACATGTGAAACACATTAAATAAAAGGACTGTTGGTAAGCATTGAAACTATTGAAAATTCACACATTATTTTCAAAGTTAAAAAATAGACAATATTTCTGAACAGTAGGCACTTAATAGTGTCAAAATGCAAAATTTACAAACAACAGTGGGATGGGTAGAGGGAAGATTATAAATGAAGAGTATTTTGCTTAATGAGCCTATCTCTAGGGATAACATTGTTGAGTAGTAAGACATCTCACACGGAAATAAAAATATCACATAGACTCTCTCATTGTAAAATATCTGGAAACCCTTGGGAGCATGTTCATCTCTGGTCTGAAATAAGAAGCCTTCCCCAAGAGTCCTCACAGTCAAACGGCCCTCAGCTGGTTACAATAAATGGGTTCAGAGGCCAGCATCCACCAACAATGTGCATTGCCTTAGGAACATGTCCCCATTGTAGCTGCAGCAAATACTGAGAAATTATATCTTTCATTATAAAGCTGCTTCTCTTTGACATAAATTTTTCTTGTTGCTCCATCCATGCCCAACATTGTAATTCTTCTGCCTCTATAAAAATTCCCTCCAGAGATTTAAAAATGTTTCCATAACTTCATCCTCTTCATGGAACATCTTTTGTTTCTGCTAGGCTTGAGTGAAATTAATTTGGATCTCCCCAGAGGACAAAAACTTCTGTTGCTTTGAGAAACTTGCAAAATTGCCATATCACATTCCATCTTATTATTACCATCTATTATTTCTTTTTTGTGTGTGTAATGCTTTTATTTTTTAATATACATTTTTATTTTTTAAAGATGCTTAGGTTACATAAACATAACATAAAAAATTTAGGGGATTCCCATATGCCCCACTCCCAACCCCTCTTATATTTTCCCATATTAACAACATCCATCATCAGTGTGGTACATTTGTTACAATTCATGAACACATTTTGGAGCATTGCCACTTAGCCTGGATTATAGTTTACATTGTAGTTTATATTCTATTGTGTACAATTTTGTAAGTTATGACAAGATATTTAATAGTTTGTATCTGTCATTGCAATGTCATTCAGGACAATTCCCAAGTCCCAAAAATGTTCCCATATTACATCTATTTTTCCATCTCATTCCTCTTAGAACATCCAGTGGCCATTGCCTCCACATCAATGATGAAAGTTCTTCCATTGCTAGAATCACAATAAGTCTATACTAGAATACCGTAAGTCTACTCTTGTGCATCGCTCATTCCCCAGGTCTGAGGATTCTGGGATGGTGATACCCACTCCACCTCTAGTTGAAAGGGGCTTAGATCTCATGGGGCAGATGGATGGGACTATCTTGCTTGCAGTTGCAGACTTTCTCTGTTCCTTGGGATGGTCATTGTCTGTCATCATCACCTTGTTAGTTTTCCTGGGTGAGTCCAATGAACTGAAGAGTAAATGTTGCAGCTCTGTTGAGACTTAGGGCCCAGTTATTGCCATCTATTATATTGCTTAACTGTCCCTCTCCATTTATTGATATTTGGGACCTGATACCTTGTTTATCATTCTCAACCACTGCTATCATTTGGGTAACTTCAAATTCCACATAAATGGCAATTTCAACTTCATTTCTGATCCCTTAATATCCCACATCCTCAATTCTAAATCCCTTCTGTTCACTCCAAATTCATCTCCATCATCCAAATACACTTTCTGATGCTTATCAAGATTAATGTGAACAATATCACAAATCCAGATTTCTTTTCTTTATTACTCCCATTACAAATGTTCTTTGTACTTACTAGACTCCCACACACTCTGATCTTTGTATTTTCCTGTATTTCCCTGTATTTTCCTTTTGCCCATTTTTTATTCTCTTTTGTTATTTCCTTCATTTTCCAACTAAATACCCCAAACATTTCCAGGGCCACATTAATGGTTATGACTGCAAAACATTATGAGTAGACTCTTCAGATATTCTTATGTCCCATTTATAGTCTATACATCATGACCACATTTTACCTTTAAAGGAAACCTGAGATGACCCTGTAGACTGGCTCTCTATCTAACTTTATTTATTCAACTTCTTTATTAGTGCCTATTCTCCAGGCATTCTTCAAGCTCTTTACTTAGAACTGCAATAACATCCTGTTTCCATCCAATTTTGTTGCCCGTATTCTTTCTCACCCCAGTGCTTTTGCATATCCTGATCCCTCAATTTATAAGTTTTTCCTACTATATTTTTCCTGCATCCCAGCTCAATTTCTCATGAAAGTTTTACCAAAGAAGAAAGATGGGAGTATGTACCTGTATTGGTCAGGGTTCTCTCGGGAAACAGAATCAACAGGAGATATCTGTCAATAATATAAGATTTTATAAGAGTCTCTCACGTGACCATGGGATGCACAAGTCCAGGTTCCACAGAGAGGCTGCAAGCCAGGGGCTCCGATGAAAAACCAATGAAGGGTCCTTGATGAGTTTCTGGGAGAAGTTGGCTGTCCAAAGATGAGCTGGGAAATTCTCTCTGAATGTCGAAATCACTTCCCCTTTTAAGGCAGTCAGCTGATTGGATAAAAGCATCATCCATTCTTGATCCAATTTCCCTAATAATGCAGATGTAATCAGTCATCCATGCAGTAAACTCACTGATGATTGAAGTCCATAAATGCTCTTGTATTACAATTAGCCCAGTGCTTGCTGGACCTAATACCTGGACACAATTACCTGGCCAAGTTGACACATTAGCCTAACCATCACAGAACCTTATACAAGTTTTATCATACTTGCTAATATATTTTTTAAAGTTAAATAACATATGTTGAAATATTGAGTTATTCTGTGTATGTTTGTGTGTGTGTGTGTGTGTGTGTGAAGTGAGAGAGGCAGAGACAGAAGAGACAGAACAGAAAAGAGAAAGAAAAAGACTATTTTCAGAGATTATGTATGGTGGAGTTAGGAATGCTTTTACTGTACTTTTCTAAAGTTTTCTTCACATTTCATATTTTCCATAATGCACATGTACCACATTTTCTCAAAACAAATTACTAAAGTCTTTGGGAAGTTCAACCCAAAATAGTTTTACTTTCTCTATTTTTTGAGGCCATATATTGCTTTCGTATTACTGCTTTAATAAATTACCAGAAAGTTAACAGCTTAACCAACATAAATTTATTATCTAAGAATTTTATGAGTCAGAAGTCCAAAATGGATCTCACTGGACTAAAACCAAGGTGTCAGCAGCTTTCTTTCCTTTCTGTAGACTCTAGGTAGTGGACAATACATTTCCTCACTCTATTAGGTTGTTGGGAAAACTCATTTCCTTGTAGTTGTAGGACTGAGATCCACGTTTGCTTGATAGCTGTAAACTGAAGACTGTTCCTACTTCTAGCATCTGCCCTTTTCCTAGGCTCATGAACCCTTCCTCCATCTTTAAAGTCAACAAAGGAAGGTCAAGTCATTGACATAGTAATTCTTTCTGGCCCTCCTGCTGCCATATTTCTCTTTGAGAACAGCAGGGAATGGTTCTTGTCTTCTAAGGACTCCTGTTATTAGATTAGTTCTACCTATGTAATCCAGCATAATGCCCCATCTCAAGATCTTTAACATTGATCCCATCTACAAACCCCCCTTTTTTCCCCTATGGTTACATATTCACAAATTCCTTAGACTAGGATGTGGACATCCTTAGGAAACCATTAGTCTGTCTACTGCAGATTACAAAGCAATTATTCAAGTTGCTTTACTTGCATTGACAGCCTTAGTGGTTGAGGCTCAAATACAGCTCATACTGAGTAGACAAATTGGATCCCCCACTTAACAAGTAGACCAAGTAAAAGTTAGTAAAAGGGGACATAACTTGCTCTTTAATTTTTATAAATATATTAAGGAAGTATTCATTTAATACTATGTATTTTTTCCATCTTTTGCTATCTCATTTCCCATTTCATCTGCTGTGCTCTGATTTCTTTCTTTATTAATCTTTTACTATGATAATAATAAAGAATCATTATGAGTTATTAAATGAATATTGATCCATAGCAATTTAAAATTTTTCTTTCATTGTTATTGTCCTTCTAGATCAAATCATTATTTTTCAAGTTCCAATTAAATGTTTTAATGTTATTTTATTTAAGGAGAGTTAATTATTTTCAATGTGTTTTACTTGTTTATGTTTGAGTTATTAATTTTATACCATTTATTTCTTCAGAAGTCATTTGTAAATGCTTAATTTCTAGTTGAATATAATCTACAGATTAATGATTAATCAGGTATCCAAAACATATTGTTTCAAAGAATAAGGCTAGGGAATTTCCCTTTGTTAGAGCTGTTTAAAACAGTGGCAAATAATATTATGAGTTTAAGGTATCTATGGTCTAGTGATCTTTTATGCCATTTTTGTGTTGTTTTCAGTGTCATGAGAGTAAATTTTATAGGTATATTTGTGGTGGTGAACTGGTAAATTGATTCATTAAGATATGGTTCAATATCTATTTAAAAAGTTTCCAGTTACTTTGTTGCACACACCATCATAAAGAGTATGGAAGAGGACCAGTATTGATAGATCTAGATTCTAGTATTTCCAAGCTCTGTTAATTGGTGGTCATGTTTTCCCTATTCCATTATCAGTTTCTTTATTAAATTAACATAGATATTTTATGATAGCTTCTTTTACATGTGCACAGTTTTTTTTCCTGCAAGGCTTGCTGTTCCTTTTCACTTAGTTTTATCCAGGTGACCTCCTCTATGTGACTGTTAAATGTTGGGCAACTGCCTTCTCTTTCTTTTCTATAATCCATACATTTTGTGTTCTCAGTCTACCAATCTTTCCCAAATCTTGTACTTCAATTACTTTATGCCAATGTTTCTCAAATATCCATCTCTCTCAGACTTTGTCCATAGTCAGATTTCTATGCCCGATTGCTACCTTGATATTTCTACTCTACATAGAAGTCCCATTACCTTAGATGCAACATTTCTGATCTATAACCTATCTCTCATTCTCCTCGAAAAATTATTCTCATTTAGTAATATTTATATTAATAAATGGCACCACCATTCATCTGTCCTACATGACAGAAAACTAAGTCATTTTTGAAAAATCCTTTTTGTGCCTTCTCTCAAGCCATCAATATTTTCAACTGTTTCTCCTAAATTTCTTTCAACCTACCACTTTTTCTAATATCTCCATTTAATCTGTGCTACTTTCACAGACTTCTAAAACATTCTCCAGAATCATCTGTTTCCATCCACTTTGGCTCTCCACCAATTCATTATCTTCATTGCTGACAAGCGTTTTCTTATTGAATACAAACTTGATTATGTTTCACTCCTTTTCACCCCTAACATGGCCCCTGTTTTAGTTTCCCAGGCTGCTGAAGCAAATACCATGAAATGGATTGGGTTAAAAAATGAGAATTTATTTGTTCATGATTTTGAGGCCAGAAAAATTTTCAAATCAAGGCATCACCTGGGTGATTCTTTCTCTCCAAAGTCTGTGGCATTCTGGGCTGGTTGCCAGTGGTCTTTGTTCCTCTGTCACGTGGAAAGGCACATGGTAGTTCTCCTGGTCTCTTCCTTCTCTTCTGGGTTCCATTGATTTCAGCTTCTGGCTGCTTGGTCTGTGGCTTTCTTTCACAGTCGAAGGCAATCTCTTTCGTTGATTGTAGATGCAGTCAGCTGTAAATGTAATCAACTTAGTAATGATTTAAATGCACAAAATATCCTCACAGTAACAATCAGGTCAGTGGTTGCTTGAAAAAACAACTGGACGCTTTATAATCTGGCCAATTTAGCACATGAATTTAACCATCACAGCCTCCAAAGTATTGGTCAATCTTCTAGACTCTTGCTTCCCAGACTCATTTTTCACTATTTCCTCCATCACTTTTTGAATCTTAGACACAGAGGACTTTTGATTTTTCAGACCTTTAACATTTCATGTGCCTTTTGATATCAATAAAACCTTAATTTCAACTAATTTCTGTAAACCTATCACCTCTTAGGTTAAAAATTATTGCTTCGGGGAATGAAAAGTCATGTCTGTAAGGTTCTGCACTTACAACAAAGCTTGCAGAAATTTAAAGCTAAAGCATAATTTTATCAAAGTGACATCAATAACAACAATGGAGAACACGCACATAGCACTCACAACAGTGCCATGTGATAGCCACAAATATTAATAGGTTCAATAGATATGAATAGTGAGGTTTAGAGAGTTTATATAACTAATTCAATGTCACACAGACAATAAGGGATGAAGATATGATGCAAATCTAGATTATTTGACAAGAGGGTCACACAAGCAATCATAATACTGCTCAGAATCAGAGTCCCCTTCGACATTAATCTATTGCAACATAAAAAAATTAATATATCTTGTTACCATATATAAAACCTAACATTTGCTTTTTAGTCACATTCTGATATAAATTTCAGTGCTGTTAATTATATTCACAATGTTGTGCTACCATCATCACTATCCAGAATAAAAGTTAAAAAAATAAAACCATGGAACTACATCATACAAATGATGAACCTTAAGTTAAAAACAGACTTCAATTAATAGTGCAATTATAAAAATGTTCTCTCATGAGTTCTAACAAATGTTCCACACCAATGCAAGGAGTTAATAATAGAGTGGTATATGGGAATCCTTTATTTTATGCATTATTGTTCTGTAAACCCACAATTTCTCTAATTAAGAAAAAAAATTAAATATAAATTAAAAACAAACAAACAAACACATGCTCTGTGTCCTGAGAGGCTTTGAATTGTTATGTAAATCTTGATTCTGACTGGCTGAAAATGCAGTCTAAATATTTTCTAATTTGTTTCTATTTCTCAATGATTTTTTTCCTGACTTTCATTAGAAGTATTTTACAGTACAGATTTCATATCATTAATGTGCATTATAGTCTTTGAAAAAATCAATCTATATTGGAGAAAAAGAAAGTCAGTGTAAAATCATATTTTCAATTTTTATTTTAACATTTTACATTGAAAGATGAAATAGAACAAAACTTTCTTTTAAATCATATAGCACTAGGGTTTTTGGCATCTTTTAATAAAAATTTTCTAAAAGGTAACATGCAGATATTTCACCTCGGGAAAATTGGGGATTGAAGAATTGATTGTTGCTAATATTAAAAAAATATTTGACACTAAATATGATAATAATCTAGAGAAAAATTGCATACAGCAATCCATCAAATAATTAGAGGTGTTTCTATATATCAATGTAGGAGAACAAGAAGAAAAAGTTGAAGCGTAGTCTCAAAAGTTGGTAGCTAAGACTTAGGCTGTGATGTCTGCTGAGCACAAACAATTCCACAGAGCATCGACATCAGAAAAGAACACTCCATGATGAGTGTGAAAATAAAAAAGCAACAATAAATAAATAAAAAGCAACCACTCTGGCATCATGCCTGCTCATAGGACAAAGATAACAATCATTGCCATCAACAAAAATAATCAAACTCTCTCCTCTCCAGCTACCATGATACCAAAAAGCCTCCTCAAGAGATGAAAAGGCCCCCATTCATCCAATACTAGTTGAATGGATTAGGACTCTTTTTGATGGGCAATGACCCATGGTATGGGTATTTCTCACTGAGAGGACAAAAAGCTCCTGAAACTAGATTTTTTTAAAATTTTTAAAATATTACATATCCTTTTTCTGACAACTATCATGTTGTAATCCTCCTTCTTCATTTTGGTCTTCTCCCTTCACCTCTACTTTTCCTCCCCATAAGGATTTTTAATTTCACTGTCTTAACCCAACTTACAATTCCTCCTTTTTGAACTCAAGTTCAAATATTTAATTGTGTCCCCTTAGCAGTTAACAAACTCTCATAGACCCTTGGTGTCTTTATTTCATGTTTAATAAATTTAAGGCACATTCTTCAAGTAATATCTTTGTCTTTTCAAGGTGTTTGCTAAGTACATTATTACAGATTTTATTTCCTTTAATACTTGGAAAAATTACATGAGGCAACTCTTATTATTTTCAATTTTTTTTTTAAAGATTTATTTATTGGGGCCGGCTCGATAGCCCAGTGGATAGGGCACCGGCATACCACATGGGAGGCCCCGGGTTCGGTTCCCGGGGACCTCTCCTAGCGGGCAGACCGCCTTGAGAATGGCAAGCCGCCATGGGCAGGCCAGAGCCGCCGTGGGCA
>PVKH010026706.1:0-13160 GCA_004027955.1 Chaetophractus vellerosus
AAAAACAATAGAGAAAATCAGCAAAACCAAAAGCTGGTGCTTTGAGAAGATCAATAAAATTGACAAACCCCTAGCCACAATAACAAAGAAAAAAAGAGAGAAGATGCAAATAAGTACAAAGAGAAATGAAAGGGGGGAAGTTAAAATGACCTCACAGAAATAAAAAGGGTCCATAAGAGGATATTATGAAAAGATTTTTAAAAAGAAATAACACACACATGAAAAGAAGATATTATGAGAAACTATATGCCATCAAACTAGACAACCTAGATCAAATGGACAAATTCCCAGAAATACACAAACCACGTACACTGACGCTACAAAAAAATACATGAACCGAACAAACCAATAACATTTAAAGAGATCGAATCCGTCATCAAAAATCTCCCAAGAAAGAAAAGTCCAGGACCAGTTAGATGGCTTCACAGGTGAATTCTACCAAGCATTTCGAAAAGAATTAACACCAATCCTGTTTAAACTCTTCCAAAAAAATTGAAGAAGAGGGAAAACCACTCAACACGTTTTATGAAGCCAAAATCACCCTAATACCAAATCCAGATAAAGACACTATAAGAAAGAAAATTACAGACCAATCTAACAAACATGGATAGAAAAATTCTCAACAAAATACTTGGAAACAGAATTCAACAGCATAGCAAAAGACTTATACATTATGACCAAGTGGGATTTATTCCTGGTATGCAAGGCTGGTTCAACATAAGAAAATCAATTAAAGTAATACAGCACATTAACAAATTGAAGGAAAAACAAAACACTTGATCATCTTGATTGATGCAGAAAAGGCATTGGACAAAATCCAGCATCCTTTCCTGATAAAAACATTTTAAAAGATAGGAATAGAAGGAAAATTCCTCAATATGATAAAAGACATATAAGAAAAACCCACAGCTAACATCATACTCAATGGGGAAAGGTTGAAAGCTTTCCCTCTATGATTGTGAACCAGACAAGGTTGTTAGGTTGTCTACTGTCAGCATTGTTATTCAATATTGTACTAGTTCTAGCTAGAGCAATTAGACAAGTAAAAAAAAATTAAAGGCATCCACATAGGAAAAAAGGAAGCAAAACTCACATTTGTGGATGACATGATCATATATTTAGAAAATTCTGAACTGTCTACGACAAAGCTACTTGAACTAATAAATGAGCTCAGCAAAGTGGCAGGATACAAGATCAACACGCAAAAAAATAGTAATGTTTTTGTACACTAGTACTGAACAATTTGAGGAGGAAATCAGGGAAAATATTTACAATACCAACAGAAAGACTCAAATACCTTGGAATCAATTTAACCAAAGAAGTACAGGACCTATATACAGAAAACTTTATAAAACAATGCAAAAAGAAATCAATGAAGACCTAAACAAACAGAAAGAGATTCTGTGTTCATGGACTGGAAGACTAAATATCATGCAGATGTCAGTCCTGCCCAAACTGGTTTATAGATTCAATGCAATACCAATCAAAATTCCACCTACTTTATAGAAACAGAAAAGGCAATTACCAAATTCATTTGTAAGTGAAAGTGTACCCAAATAGCCAAAAGCATTCTGAAAAAGAAGAGTGACAAGGGAAGAATTCCACTGCCTGACCTGGGAACATAACAAAACTACAGTGGTAAAAACAGCATAGTACTGGCATAAAGATAGGCACATCAATCAGTGGAATAAAATTGACAGTCCAGAAATAAACCCTCACCTCTACGGTCAACTGGTTTTTGCAAACCTACCAAGTCTATGTTAACAGGACAAAACAGTCTCTTCAACAAATGGTGCTGGGAGAACTGGGTATCTATAACCAAAAGAATGAAAGAGGACCCTTATCTCACTCTCTATAGTAAGAATCAACTCAAAATGGCTCAAAGACTTAAACATAAAAGCCAGGACCATAAAACTTCTTGAAGAAAATGTAGGAAAACATCTTAAAGACCTTGTGGTAAGTGGTTATATCCTGGACCTTACACGCAAAGCACAAACAACAAAAGGAAAAACAGATAATATGGGACCTCCTCAAAATTAAACACTTTTGCACCTCACAGGACTTTGTCAAAAGGATGAAAAGGCAGCCGACTCAATGGGAGAAAATATTTGGAAATCATTATCTGATAGGGTTTAATATCCATGATATATAAAGAGATGTTACAACTCAACAATAAAAAGATGAATGACCCAATTTAAAAAATGGGCAAAAGACTTGAATAGACATTTGTCCAAAGAAGAAATACAAATGGCAAAAAAACACATGAAAAAAAATGTTCATCACTGATTAGGGAAAATGCAAATCAAAACTACAATGAGATATCATTTCACACTTATCAGAATGGCCACTATTAAAAAGACAGAGAACTACAAGTGTTGAAAAGGATGTGGAGAGATAGGAACACTTATCCACTGTTGGCGGGAATGCAAAATGGTACAGCCACTGTGGAGAACTGTTTGGCAGTTCTAAAGAAGTTGAATATAGATTTGCCATGTGACCCTGAAATACCACTACTGGGTATATACCCAGAAGAATTGAGAGCAGTGACAGAAAAACATCTGCACACCTATGTTCATAGTGGCATTATTCACGATTGCCAAAAGTTGGAAACAACCCAGGTGTCCATCAGCCAACGAATGGATAAACAACTGTGGTTTATTCATACGATGAAACAGTATGCAGCTGTAAGCAGAAATGAAGTCGTAAAGCATATGACAACATGGATGAACCTGGTGGACATTATGTTGAGTGAAGCAAGCCAGACACAGAGGGACAAATACCGTATGACTCTATTACTATGAACTAAATATGTTACGTAACATATTGTATGATTCCATTTATATAAAATGCAAAATATAAATGAATTTATAATGAAGTTTGATTAGTGCCTACGTAGGGCTAAGGAATGCATGCTTAAGGATGTGGAGGTTTTCTTTTTGGAGTAATGATGTAATTCTAAAAGATGTTTGTGATGATAAATGCACAACATTGTGATTATACTAAAAGCCATTGATTATACACTTTAGATAGATCGTATGGTTTGTGAATATATCTCAATAAAACTGCTTACTAAATAATTGTGCAAGAATAGCCAGAAATAGCAGCTATGTACAGCAGGAGGAAACAGAGAGAGATTGAGAGATGAAGAATTTGTCTTTTATTAGTAGTATTGAAATAACAAAAATGCTCTAATAATGATTGAAATGATGAATGCACAATTATGTGATTATACCAAATACCATTGATGTACCTTTTGGATGAACTGCATGCTTTATTAATATGTATCAATAAAATTGATTTGTTAAAAAAAGAAAGTTTATTATATTAAAAAAAAAGGAGGAAGCTTTAAATTAAGTCATCATCACTAAATTAACTTAAGGTTTAAAAATGGAATTTGGAAGACCAAAATTGGTTAATAAAAGCCAGAACTGTAATAGTGCTTCTACTACTCATGTTGAGTCAAGGAACCATTTAAGACCTACTTCAGAAAATATATGATCACTAATATTCTCCACTGTTTTATGCATAATGTCACTATTTTATTTTTAAGGCATACAATTAATGAGGAAAACATGGATATTTTAAAGGAAACAAAAGTGGTATCAAATTTTAATTTCAAAATGAAAAGTGGGTTTTATTTATTCACTCATTCATCCATCTGCCAAACACATTTACTTAACTCCTACTATGTACCAGGCAATATGCAAGGCACTGGAAATACCAAATGAGTAGGATGGATTCCAATGGAGAATTAATTTCTTCAACTGTTCTTAGGTGTAACATTTAGTACTATTTTAAGAAAGAACTTAAACAAGTATTATTTTAAAACCATAACCCCACTTTATTTTATAATAACTCTCATTTTACCTGTGTTTTTTCCCCCTAAAAACAACAGTGACCACCACCACTACTTTTTTCACAAAGAGAAATTCCAAGCTTAGTAACAGACGCCTCTCAAATCATTTTTGGGCAAATTATTCCTCACTCTCTGAGAGTGTCCTTACTATTGCACCAGCTTCTAAAATAAAACCAGAATGTTTTATTCATCTTCATACCCCTAGTTCTAGCACAGTGCTTGAACCACAGTAGGCAGTTAAAAAAAAAAAGGAATCTGGGATTGAAGTCCCAAAACTTGGTAACAGTGTTTAAGTAGTATGAGTTTAGTGTTTGAATAAAAGTGGAACTTTATTTTGATTCAGCTTAGTTTTAATGTAATGTATAAAAAGTCAGTCATCAAAAGTGATGGGAACACTGGAAAAGTCAAAAATAACCATTTGCTGAACCAAAACCAAAAAGATTAATAATTCTTTCAGGTTGTCTTTTTCCTTCACTTACTGTTTTTTTCTAAATCATTCCTTTCTATCCTTGTTCCTTTTTTACTGCTCCCATGCCCACTGGAGCAACATTGATATAATGTATAACTCAGTTAGGTTTCGTTTAATTTCAGCTCCCAAGTTCCTAATGCATCACCTAATAATGAACTGTATTATGGCATGGAGAATACCAATAACCACAGATTTCGATTTGTTTTTGTTAAAATTCTATCAAGATCAGGAGCCGATGTAGCTCAGTGGTTGAGCGGCACCTTGCCACATACAAGGTCCCAGGTTAAACCCCTGGCTCTGGTACCTTAAAAAAAAAAAAGAAAAAAAAAATTCTATCAAGACCAAGCCAAGTTATAAAAATTCTGATATGCTGGAAAACAAATTATGCAAAAGAGGGCTGAATATCTACACAGTATTGAACTTATCAGCAATGAGTGGCAAAAGTACTCTTCTCCTTCACTGAAGTCTTTAAGTTTCCCTGATCTTCCAGCAGTTCTAAAATCCTTGCTAAGGGTCAATTCAAATGTGGTATGGATCTAATACAGAAACACTTATTTCCTGGATTTGCTGTGAAAGTTCTTTAGAACCTCTCGATAACAATTATGCCCTTGACCACCTGTATAAACTAAATGCTATTCCACTGAAATGTTTTAAAACACAGGATTCTAACCTGAGTGGGAAAAAGTTTTACTCCCAGAGTTTGCATTTATTTTAGTTTGTATGTATTCTAGTTAATATATAGCACCCATTAACATGAATCAGTAATCTATGCACTTATTATTACAGATGTTGTTTCAGGGGTGATAAAAAGATACATATGACTGGAGATTATGAACTTCAAAAGATAGAAGAGTAGGGATAACAGAAGTCAAAGTTGGGCTGGCAAGAAAAGCAGGCAAACACATGGCTTCAGTACTGAAAGATAAGCCCAGTATTTAGAGGAACAACCCTCTTTACAATGGTACAAATAAGCTCTTACACTACAATTTCCCTAACAATTTTACAGATACTATGGTACATCTTTAGAGTTAACTGAAAGTTTCTGTTTATACAGATATATTCTCTAGGGCTTTTCTGTAGAAATTAATATAGACTAAAGAACAGAATTACCTAATATTGCCATATTTCAAGTTTCTGAAGATATTTCTAAAAATATCTTTAAAAGCAATTAAGATCTTCCATTATTTCAATTTGTAGCTTTGATAACAAACCAAAAAATTGTATTAAGCACCTGAATAGGTAACTGCTCTCTCTTATCAGTAAGGAAGGTAGACCAGAAGAGTGTGATTACATGCAGAATATGCCATTTATTAATGTTTAAGGGTTAAGTTGTGAAAACTTGCTTACTAAAGAGGAGGCATCAAGTTAGAAAACTATCAACTATTTTATTTTTGTCCATTAACATTTCCCAGTTGATCAAAGCCCCTGCCTATTAAAAAGGTAAGATTAGACAACGTCTTTACGACTCCAACTGAATCAATGTGAAAAAGCTAGGTTATATTCTCACAACTCATAGATATTGCACTGTTAACCCAGTATAACACCTCTTTTAGAGATAAACTGAATTAAGGTCCAGAAAAGTTAAAGAATTTGTGCAAAATTACACAAATAGATTTTCCATATTTTAACAACAACAAAAAAGTTGAGGAAGGTATAATACCAATTAGTAGCAGAACCAGAACCAAAGTACCAATCTCTGGTCTCAGTTCAGTGCTTTTCCAATGTACCATGCTGCCTGACTCTGAATCCGTGTTACAGATTTGAATTCATCTTAGCCAACCTCCAACCAAGTACACATTTACAACAAAAGTTTTATAAGTTGAAGAAATGGTATACAATCACAGGAGACATGTAAAGAAGAGCACTATTTCTATCATATTAAAGCTCATGCCCCTAAAAGTAGAAAAGGGATATCAGGAGCCATACAGGACAGGCTGGGGTCTTCTTGTTTCCCCAAATTAAGTGTAAGAGTAAAGGAAATATTTTAGCAACCACACTTTCATATTAACAATTAAGGACATCTTTGCATAAGTATGCCTGAAATTAAAATCAATATGTCTTTGATTTGAGGTTATACCTCATTATAAACATGTCTTTCTAGCTTATTCATTTTCTAATCAACCATAATCCTGAGTGGAAAAAACATATTTATAAGAATGCTAACAACAGTGGACCGGGAGGATGAAATCTTTAATGCTTATCAATATAATCTTGTATCAAAAGATATCTGAAAAAGCAAAGTGCAACAATAATCTCCTATTTGTGTAAAATAAGGGAGCTATATACATTTCTATATGCAAAGAAAATTTCAAGGACATGATATTTCTAACAGTGTTTGTAATGATGAGAAAACAAGACAGTCTGGGATGGGAAATAAGATTACTTTTTACTATATACTCACTCTTTGGTACTGTTTGAATGGTTTTTTTACAATGTTCATTTTACACCTTATCAAGTAAAAAAAAGAGATCTTTGATAGTAATGTACAAAAACACTGATACTACTACTACTGTAACAGGACATACAGTCTGTTTTTTTACTCCCCCACTCAAAGAATTAAGATTCCCACAATTGTATTTCAACCACAGACCTCCACCTTCCCAGAGTTCAACTGAGCCTTCCTCCAGGTGACAACATGATCCTATATTTAGAAATTTCTGAAATGTCTACGACAAAGCTGCTTGAGCTAATAAAAGAGCTCAGCAAAGTGCTAGGATACAAGATCAATCAATAAAGTTTCTGTATACTAATATTGAACAATCTGAGGAGGAAATTAGGGGAAAATTCCATTTACAATAGCAACAAAAAGAAAAAAATACCTTTTTATTTAAAAAAAAAAAGAATTAAGATTCACATAAATGATTAATAAAAATGTTTAATATCCTGATTCTATCTTAAATGAAAATTAAAGTTTACTCTCCAATTCTATATTTATAGTATGAATAAACAAAAATGCTTTAATTGTTCTAGATAGAGGTATTCTAATCCTGTATGTTATTTCCATGGTTGATGGAGTTCAAGTGTAGACAATGCTATTTAAGTTCTAAAAAGTTTCTCAAAACATCACCCAATTTAGTCTTCTATAAATAACCAGTAAAAAATTTAAGATCACAAGAAATTTTCTATCACACATATTATAGAGATTTCAATGAATGCCACCATACTAACAGAAATAGAAATCATATTAAATACACACAAAAACAAGAAAGAAGTACATTGCCTCAAAAAAAAATACATTAGAAAAGGTAATTCAGTTTTAATTTATTTTCATAACTTTTTCTTCATGATCCAGAAATTTTAAATGCAAAGAAAATTAACTTTCCATGATATGTCAGGGACTGGCACTTTAAAAAAAATTTCAAACTGCAAATGACTTATACAAACGAAAATATCAAATGGAGATCCAGTTATCAAAATGAAAGCACTCAACATATTAAAAGTTCACAAGTATTTGTATAGAGCACAAAAAAAAAGGTCAGTTTGCTAACCAACTCTTGTGATTTTAAAGAACTATTGTAGAGGTTTGAAGAAAATAGATTTATTAGTTAACTTGTAAAGAGATTAAAGCACTTGAAACAAGTATTAAAAAGAAATTTGTGCCTTTATTAGAATGGTGTTAGGCTTTAAATACACCAATTTTGATCATCAAATTATTGGTTTTCTTAATAAGAAATGACGCTACAGAACTGCAATACTGGTCCAACAATCTTGTCTTTACTTTTCTTTTAAAGCAAGAAACAGAATGCGAGTAATCCAAAAGCACTAGCAGGCATCAGTTAATCCAAAATACTAGCTTCTTAGTTCCAAAAGCACTTGCAAAGAAAACCATTGAGAGGATGGAGGGGGATGGAAGCAATTCCTAATAACTGGAATTCCATGAGTGTGTACATCAAGTCTCATGAGGCTGTTTTTTGAATTTATCTTTTACTTGGTCACTTTTTTCCTCAAATACTACATTTTTCTTTGACTTTTCCTCAAAGTATAAAAAGTATGAAATATAAACAAGCTCTTGCATTGCACACTTAGAATTGTACAATTCAAGCATTATAGAGCTATCTACATACTGATAAATCCCATCAAATATTGGATAATTCAATAATATATAAAATATCAGGGCACAGAAAGAACTAAAACCCACTTCTTTTTGTTACACATAAGATTCAAATATTCAATCTAAAGAAAAACACAATCATATTTTAGCTTTCCTCTACATTCGCATGTTGATACACTTATTAAAATATTCCTGTATATTATGTTTGGTCTTATTATTGTCAAGTTAGGTTTAAAACCTCAAAACCAGCCATCCAGACAAAACAGGTAACCAGAAAGATTATCTCTTTTCCACCTCCCTAACCCCAATAACTAGAAGTCAATTTTACGACATGACTCCAAACACTGGGTTGTGACGACAAATGCTAGGTCCAATTTCTTCATAATCCTTTTTGGTGTGGCAAACTTGGTAGAACTCAGGCTGAAAATAAAAATATATATTTTTATAATGGTGAAAAATCTACCGCTTTTCAATATGCTTTAAAATAAATGGATTTTTAAAATTAAATCTAAACTTAACAATAGTCCATCCATAGTACTTGAACCAAGCTTAGAAATTTGAGCAATCCTGACTTAAAACCAGCTACTGTATTAGAAGTGAAAAGGAGCATTTAACTCATATTCTCCCAACTGCTGAACACACGTCCCTCCTGGGATTATGAAATTTTGAGGTATGAAAGGTTGATTCTCAAATATACAGGCTGTTCTGCCCAGGCTTTCTCACAATGTGCACTGAACCAATAATCTAATCCAGTAGCATTAACTAAATGTACAGATAAACGACTCCCAGTCATGCTACAAAACCTTCTAGATGAGCCTGCTTTCATCATTCAAGGTTTGGTATAATAGACTATATCATGTTCTGTGTCACCTCATTACTCAAAAGGCAAAGATACAAATCTGACTAGGTCATACAGCACCACTGAAGACGACAACAGTTATGGAAGAATGTAAGTTTCTTTTTGTATTTTTAACGGTTTTAAACCCAAGATTTATAGTTATTCAATAATTCAGATAAAAGTCCTTTCCTTTTAATATTGCACACATTAAAATTAAATCTAAACTTAACAATAGTCCATCCACAATACTTGAACTAAGCTTAGAAATTTGAGCAATCCTGACTTAAATAATTGGTGCTAAAGCACCAATGTTTACTAGACTAAGGATATCGGAACATATTTTAAAGGGGCTTCAAGAGGTTTTGATTTGGGAAAACGGTTCTTAGAACAATTACTTTTACTCAATTTAGAACCTAACACTTTCTATGCAAGGATACAGATAGCTTTTACCTTAAATGCTTTTAAACATTTGCATAGAAAACAACAACCTTCTGATGCATACACTACCACAAAGTTGAAAGAATTTTCCCTGCAAATAAATTTTAACGCATAGGGCAAAATACTCACTGTACTGTCTAGTAAGCTAAGAAAATTATGAACATTAAATTCAAAGGATTTTACTTTTTGACATACTATTTACCTATGTACCCAATTTTAAAACTTTCCTATTAAATGTTTAGATAAAATTTGAAGCAATTTACCTTGCTTTTATAAATTGTGTAAGTACTGATAGATTTTTCTATCTAAAATAATAATTAAATTTTAAAAGCAAGCGTCATCTCACTTACTGTGGAGGCCAGCATAGATCCCCCAAACCAAACCGCGTATCGCTGCATATGGTGTGTAATCACTTGTACATCAATAGGCTTTGGCTAAAAAAGAGCATAAGATCATTTCAATAGTAAATTCAAGTAGCAGTTTCTGTATTATTTAACCTTAAGTATGCACATAAAAATAACACTTATATTAAATTCAGAAAACATCTTATAAACCAGAAACAACTGAGATTCATTATCTACAGGGGAGCAGATATGGGAACACTGGGGAGGGTGGGGGGGAATAGGAATAGGATAAAATGGATGGAGGGAGAATAACAATGAATGTAAATTTTGTGCAGTTCTGATTTTTAGAACCATGTTAATGTTTCACATACTCAAAAATAAATAAAACTTTTTTAAAAAGGGAGGCACGTGGGGCAAAATTATATACAAGAGAAACAAATTCACCTAATTGTAGTTTTTAAAAAAATAACATATACCACACTGAAGTGGGGAAAGGGACAAGCCCAAGTTACTTTTTACTTTTTTAAGGCGGTACTGGGGATTGAACCCGGAACCTTGTACATGCGAAACAAGCACCTAACCACTGAGCTACACACGCTCCACATTTATATCTCTATTTTTCAGGATGTATCAGGGAATGAACCCAGGATCTTGTACTTGAAAAGCAGGTGCTCAACCAACTGAGCTACACTTGTTCTGCCCAAGTAACTTTTAAACATAGTGTTTTGACTATATGCCCTCAGGTTAAAGACAAAAACTAAGCAAATACTGAACTCCACAGCTAGCAGATCTATTTTTCACAGTGGTGTGGATTAATAATTCTGAAACTACATATATGTACTCTAAGATTGAGCAAAAACATAAATATATTATGGGAAATGGCAGCCAGGTTTCTCACTATCAGAGAAGGGAATTACCAATATGGAAAGTCAGAATGCTGAAACCGGAGACATCATTATAAATTTATAGTTTTAAATTTATATAGGTAGAAAACTAGATATAGATGTGCATACACACACTTTTCCTAGCTCTGTTTGCTGAGAAGGTCTAGAAAGTATTGACACCCTAGTAGCAAGGAGCGCACCTAGTATCCCAGCTTGGTTTCTTAATAGGATTCTCCTAAAAAGAACAAGAGTGGCAAGCAGATGTGCTCAAGAGGTTGGGTGCCCGCCTACCACACGGGAGGGCCTGAGTTCAGTTTCCAGTGCATCCTAAAGAAAACGAGCAAGACAGCAAGCTGACACAACAGGCTGGCACAGCGAGCTGATGCAACAAGATGACACAACAAGGAAAAATAAAATGAAAGACACAATAAGCAGGGAGCAGAGGTGACTCAAGTGATTGGGTGTCCTCCTCCCATATGGGAGATCCTGAGTTCGATTTCTGGTGCCTCCTTGAAAAAAAAGAAGATGATGAGCACACAGAGAGCAGACAGTGAGCGCAAACAAGGTATGGGGAGAAATAAACAAATAAATAAATAAATAAATAAATAAAATCTTGGGAAAAAAAGGAACAATGGTGCCTTGAAAAAATGGAGTAGAGAAAGTGAGAAATGGAATATCCTGCTCTGCCATAAAATAAGGAAGTACTCAATAATGAAGCTACATCAAAAAGAGGTAAAAGCCCCATTGAATGGATCCCACTGGCCAAATCTGAGAAAATTTGGGCATCAAAATTAATGTGATTAATAGAGTAAAGCCCAAAGAAGAATATAAGAAATATATTACTGAAAGAAAGAAAGAATGAATGAATGAACAAATGAGGGATGTGGTGAGTTGGAGCTAAATACCTCACAAAAACATGTTTCTAAACTTAATCCATTCCTATGAATGTGAAACCATTCTAAGTAGGACCTTTTGATGAGGTTACTTCAGTTAAGGTGTGGTCAAACTGAATCAGGATGCATCTTAATCCTATTACAGAAGTCTTTTCCAGGGAAGGGGGGTGGCCAGGGAAACAGCCAGAAGAGGGTACCATATGCACTGCCACGTGACAGAAAAAACAAGGACAAAGGATCACCAGCAGCTTAGCCCCAGAACACCAAAAAAGCATCATCTTCATGATTCCTTGGCTATGCATATCTCCTAGACTTGAGCCAATAAGTTCCTATTTAAGCCAACCTACTCCATTGTATTTGCTTCAGCAGCCAGGAAACTAAAACAAGGAAGGGGAAACTTTCCTTTAGAGAAAAATGAGAACTGAAAAACAGAATGATGGACTTTAACAGCACCATTTGGAAACTATCACAATAACAACTACTTAGGCCAGATCCAGCAACAGATGCTAAAGCCAGTGGTTCAAAAGTTGATGAGAAAAATGATAGTTACATAGTCTCAAAATATCTCCTCATAAGATTTTTATTAAATATAAAGGGAAAAAAAACAGTAACTTCATAGTGGAGAAATGCGGCAGACACAACTTTAACCAGGTGATCAAAGTTAACATATGGGATAAATCATACTATGTGTCTATTGATGTGATGTATTAAAAAGGATACAGTATCACTTCTGTGGTATTCTGACAAAAGTGCATAATCTGAATCTGATTTTGAGGAAAGAACAAACCCAAATGAAGGCTGTTCTATAAAATACATGGCCTGTACTCTTCAAAATGTGAAGCTCATGAAAGACAAAAAAGACTGAATAACTGCTCCAGATTAAAGGAGCAACTAAATGAAATATGTAATCCTGGATTAGATCCTAGACCAGACAATTTTTTTTTTTCTTTTCTTTTGCTATAAAGGACATTATTGTGAGACAATTGGTAAAATTTGAATCAGGTCTATAACCAGATAATAGTTTTGTATCAAGGTTAATTTTTATATTTTCAACCACTGTAATGTCATTGTTTTTAGGAAATACACACTGAAGTATTTAGGGGTAATGGAGCATCATATTCCCATCTTACTCTCAAATAGCTCAGAAAAAAATAAATTTTGCATGCCTGTATATATATACACTTACATTTGCAAAAACAGAATATAATGCAAACATAGTAAAATGTAAACATTGGAGGAATATGGTGAATGGAATGTGGGAATTCTTGCTACTAGTTTTATAACTTTTCTGTAGGTATGAAATTATTTCAAAATAAAAAGTTTTTAAAAGCTCCAGGGAAGCGGATGTGGCCCAGGCCATTGGGCATTCGCCTCCCATGTGGGAGGT
>PVKH010026707.1:0-13158 GCA_004027955.1 Chaetophractus vellerosus
AGTTCACCATGTGGTGGCCTGCCTGCTTGCAGTGGCTTTCCCTGCTTGTTGGGGCTTGCCCTGCCCATGGTGGCTTGCCCTGCCCACAGAGGCTTTGCCCTGCCCATGGAGGCTTTGCCCTGCCCGCCGCAGCTTGCCTTCTCAAGGCAGTCTGCCCACTTGAGGAGGCCCTGGGAACCAAACCCAGGCCTCCTATGTGGTAAACTGGTGCCCTACCAATTGGGCTACAGCTGGCCCCCCTTGAAATTAGTTTTAAAATCTTAACAAGGCGACCTGCATTTTCATTTTGCACTAGGGCCCTCAAATTAAGTAGCTGGTCCTGAGTACACGGATGAACACTGCTGTTCATGTGGTTTCTTAGAATTTGCATAGGTAATCTAGCCTCTGCTCTAGCATGATTGCCTCATCATTTAAAAAACCAAACCAGTTCAAGTTGTTAATTATCCATCTATCTTGCCAAGAAGGACTATATACATATGCACTTATGTGTACATTTCTACTAAGCTACAGCTCCTCACATCACACACTGTAGTTTTAAGGATTCCTAGACTACCATTGATCAGCATGCTGCCCAAAGACCTTAGTCTCCTAATGATTTTCACTTATTAATTTCAGGTCAGTGTTTGGCAGTTCCTAAGGTAGTTGAATATAGACTTGCTGTGGGACCCGGCAATACCATTGCTAGGTATAAACCCAGAAGAACTGAGAACAATGACACAAATAAATATCTGCACACCAATGTTCATAGCCAAATTTTCATAGCCATCATATTCACGATAGCCAAAAGTTGGAAGCAACCCAGGTGTCCATCAACTGATGAATGGATAAACAAACTGTGGAGTATACACATGATGGAGTATTATGCAGCAGTAAGAAGAAATGAAGTCATGAAACATATGACAACATGGATGAGCCTGGAGGACATTATGTTGAGTGAAGCAAGACAGACACAAAAGGACAAATACCACATGATTGCCCTATTGTGAGCTAAATATATTATGTGAAACATGAATATGGGTAGAAATGCATATATAAGACCATTTTTCTTTGAAGTTGAACAAATGTAAGTTAACACTACAAAATGTTAATATCAGACAAAAAAAACATTATACCAAGTGAAGGAAACCAGACACAGAGGACTACATATTGTATGATTCCATTTATATGAAATGTAAATATAAATCAATTTATAAAGATGAAATGAGATTAGTGGTTATGTAGATCTGAGGAAGGAATGCTAAGGGGTGTGGAGTCTTTCTTTTTGGAGTAATGAAATTATTCTAAAATTTTTGAGATGATGAATGTACAACATTATGATTATACTGAAAGCCACTGATTATATACTTTGGATCAAATAGCCAGAAACACCAGTGCAATGGGGGAAGCATACAGAGATTGAGAGGTGAGGAATTTTCTTGTTTGTTTGTCTGTTTATTGTTATTATTATTATTGAAATAATGAAGGTGCTCTAATGGTGATTGAGGTGATTGAAGTGATTGAATTTTCCACCTGCCTAGCAGAACAGGGGCTCAAAATCAGATATCATTTGATTTAAAGGAAATTAATTAAGTGTGCTATTTCTTGCATGGCCCATGTGGTAGGTCCATATTATTTCCTGTTGCAATGTAATACTTGTTTATTTTCTTTCTTTATTTTTAAAAAATCCTTAGATTGCATAAATGTTGCATCAAAATATAGGATATTCCCATATACACCACTCCCTCCACCTCCCACAGGTTCCCCCATTAACAACACCATTCATTAGTGTGGTACATTTGTTACAATTGATGAACACAAATTGAAGCATTGCTACTAAATATGGTCTATAATTTGCATTATGGCTTACATTTTGCACTGCACAATTTTATAGGTTTTGACAAAATGTATAATGGCTTGTATCTATCATTGCAATATCATGCAAAACAATTCCAATGTCTAAAAAAGGTCCCATGTTACAATGTAATATTTAACTCCCACTCATCCAGCTAGTGACTCACACTTTCCCACACATGTACCCTCAGATTTTTCATTAACAGTTTTAACAAAAATTTAGTCCAAAAACATGCCATCCTGTCTTTACACAGTGGAGCCATCTATACTACAGAGTGGACTGGTTAGGGTCCATTGAAGTGAACATTTGACTACCTCAGCCACTAAAAATTCTGCCCTAAAGGCCCAGAAGAGTGGCCTTTCATGGGCACTGTCTGGCCAGGTGATAAATGTCTGGCTATTCATAAGTTCCTGGAGTTGGTGGTAGCTGGATAGTTTAGTTTGTGATCTCTTCCAGGCAAAACAAGATGATCATATCCTCATGCTCATAAAATATCTTGATGCTGGCCAGCTGTACTTCAAGCTGGCACCATTCACTGTGAAGACAGTGATTACTGATCACACATGCACAGTTTTCCAGCTGATGTTGATGGCTATCTGGATGTTCTCAAAGATGTCCATACCTGTTTCAAAGTTCCAGTGGTGCAGACAGAGCTTAAATGTGGGTTGGCCATCTTCTTCTAGGGCTGGAACAAACTCTTCTTATAGCCACTGCTCTTTAGTGGTAGTGAAAGAGACAAAGGCAACATAGGTAAATTCCTCCTCTGTCCTATGCCATTTGGCCAGGTACCAGCTTCTAAATATGTACAGCCCATACCATAGAGAAGTCTTTTGGGCACTGAACCAAGAGAAGACCATGGTTGTGAGGACAAGACTAAAGGAATAGAAGTAGACCTTTCCCAGGTCAAAATTACACACAACATCATCAAAATCTATCAAAAAAATCCTCTGGCTGTTGACATGTGTAGCTCACAAGGTAGGGGATATGGACAATTGCTGTCTTCATTGACCAATTCATGAGAACACTTTATCAGAGTTGAAGTTCTTTCCCAAAGAGATTGAAAGATATCAGAGACTTCAGATTCTCCAGATGACTTTGATTATTAACTTTTAGGTCATTGAATCTTAAAGAGAAGACCTAAAGGCTTTCTAAGCCAGGTAACACACCAGAAGTCAATGACCCTAAGTTGTTATTTTCCAGATGCAGCATTTTTAGTCATTTGAGTTTTCAAATAAAGAAGTATTTAATTAGACATTTTGGCTTCCAGATTTTGTTCCTGAGATATCCAACTTTGTGGCATTAGTCAGGGGGTCAAATTGGAGGTGGCCCAGGAATACCATGGGTTTTTTCCTAGGAATAGCTCCTGTAAGCCACTCAGCCCTTGGAAGAAATTGTTTGGAACAACCTGAATCCCATGTATTTATCTTTCTTGGTTGACTTGTTTCAGAGACTTGAAGTTCCCAAATGCAGGAAACGGTAAGGCCCTCATGGTTTCAAATGCAATTTATTAAAACTGAGATGCAGAAGTTTTAGATTTTCAAATCCCAAGAAAAGGCCTGCATGAGATCTTGAAATGATATTGTATGCCAGGTAGAGTTTATATAGGTAAGTGAGGCCAGAAAATGCACACTTTATACTTTCCAGGTGGTTCCAGGAGAAAATCAGAACTGGGAGCTTCTTTAGAAATGGAAAGGTTTGGGGCCTCAGTGTCCAAATATCGTTTTCTCCAAGGTATAAACTCTACATTTGCAAACTGAGCAAAGGAATATATGTCAGTTTTCACTATCCAGCACCCATCCAAGATGAGCTTCAATGAATATAGCACATAGAAGGCCAAATTATTGAGTTCTATGATGGGGTTTCTAGGAGAGAAGAAGAGTCCACAGGCTTCTCAAGGGTGAAAATGCACCCTTTTAAACCTGTTGTGGCTCAGGTCTAGTTCTAGTGGACATTTCAGTTCTTGCTGCTGACAAAAGGAACACAGACCTTATTTAGATTCAGCATCTGGAGGCTGGGCATAGCATCAAACTCACTGTCACTGAGGTGACCAAATCATTGCTTTGACAGGAGCCTGATATACTTAGCAATGTACTTTATGTCCCCTAAATCAGTGTCATTTTTTCTGAAACAACCAAAAGCCTCTAACATGGGTAACTTGCTGAGGAGGTGGCACACTGTGTTCAAGTTTCAGTGACTACTCTAAACTCCTGGTTGCTGAGGTAAATTTCCCTTAGATTCTACAGATGTTTGGCTGAAAGCATCACCAGATTCACCAGTCTTCCACTCAGATTCAAACGCCTTATCTGGGGCTGAGTTTCTACATAGACATTCTGGATGACTCAATGGTTATTCTGAGAAACATCCAGAGTGGTCAGATTAGGCAGTGACAAAGCAGAAGAATTTAACTCATTAGCTTGTTCCCCTGAAAACTCAGATGGGTCAAGGAGACCAATTACCTGGGGTTATGGTCTAAGAAGATGATGCTATTGTTAGTAAGATCAAGGTATTCCAAGCATGGAAGATGCTGGATTGCTTCAAGAATATTCAAAAAATTGGTTATAAGGTTTCAAGATAAGTTTAAATATTTCAATTTTACAAGAGGAACAAAGACATTTTGTGACTATGGGTAATTTGATGGTAGCTCAAGAGTAAGGTCATCAAGTTATATAAGCCTCCAAATGAGTTATTCACAATTTGAATCTTATTTTCTACTAAATTCAAAAGGGTCAAGTTTTCAAGTCCCCAAAAGGCCCCCACAACAATCTCCCAAATGGAATTCCATTCCAGACACAAGTCCATCTTCTTCTAGGCCATCTTCTTCTAGCATAGTCTAGAGCAGACAAATTAGTGAAGCTAAAGGGAAGAAGGACTTGAATTTGGTTCTGTGTCAGGTTGAGGTGAGTGGTGCATTCAGGTGTGTCACTAATGGCATCTGTCAAGTTGTTGATTTTCTTCCAAATGCAGAACACATGGCAAGTGTCAAATTCATACTGCAATCATTTACTGAACCCTTATGTCTCAGTCAAAGGCAGCAGAGAAAGCCCAATTAAATAAGCCAGAGCAGTTGAGGAAGAAAGAGGTTCTCTGAGCTCATCTTGTCAGACCCAGGCCTCAGAGATGCTATAAGAAAAAAAAATCCCTTTGCATGTGTGATGTTCATTTTTTAAGGAATGCCCTTCCATTTTGACTTTGCAGCAAAAAAAAAAAAGTGGAAGTAATCTAGGTGACATTTCTCTCTCTTAATAAATATTTCATAGCTGCTTTAAGGAAACTAGAAAGTCTTCCTAGTTCCCCAAAATTAATTTCCAAAACAAGTCCATTTCCAAAGCAATCTCAATGTGTGTCAGCAACGACTATTGCTCTCTCTTCTACATCAAAATTTTAAGCACTTAGAGGCAGAGAAGGCAATTGCCTACTTGATTTAATTTAGGAGAATTAAGAAATTCTTAAACCCTCTTCCCATCCCTGCACAATAACATACCTCTCTCACTGTATGGGCTAATACCAGAAATTCCACCGTTAGAAATTGATTTTTCATCCTCCATAGGATGTATTAACTCAGTCCAGATAGAAGATAATATTCCATGGTAGAGGCAAGAAATCAAGGTTTATAAGTAATCTCTACTTTAACATGAATTAATACATGAGTCCTTGATTTAAAGCCATTCATTTCACTATATTGTTTTGTTTTGTTTTGTTTTATGTGTAATGTTGTTTATTGCTCACACTGATACTGTGAGATGCAGATTTTTGTTTTTCATTTTTATCAATTTTATTGATACATATTAATAAAGCATAAATCCAACCAAAGTGTACAATCAATGGTATTTAGCATAATCACATAGTTGTGCATTCATCTCTTCAATCATTATTAGAGCATTTTCATTTTTCCTATAATAATAATAATGATAGACAAAAAACAGACACAAAAACAAAAAAAAAATCTCATCACCTCGCAATCTTTCTATGCTTCTTCCCCTGCCATACATAGCTGCTATTCTCTTTCCATCTGTCTAGTTTATTTGTATTTGTATTTATATTTTGTAAAAACAGTATTATATATGCAAAATTAACCATATTCATATTTCACATGAGGTTTCACTATGTTATACAGTCCCATGTTACATTTATTAACTTTCCTTTTAGTAATATACATGTCCTTAGACTTTCCCTTTGAACCACTGTCATATGCATATAATAGCTCTGCTAGTTACAAATGCTGTGTTGTGCTTTCACCATTTCAATTCATTTCCAAAGATTTACAAACAATATTTTTACCAATTCTACACAGATTAGCCCTCAGGTTTCCATTCTCTACCCCTATTCTATTTTCTGGTGACCTATATTCTAATTACTACCTCCATGAGTTTACACAATATATTTAGCTCATTATAGTACAATCATACAGTATTTGTCCTTTCGTGTTTGGATTGCTTCACTCAACATAATATCCTCCAGGTCCATCCATGTTGTCATATGCTTCATGACTTCATTTCTTCTTACAGCTGCATAATATTCTATTGTGTGTATGCTCACAATTTGTTTATCCATTCATCAGTTGATGGACACCTAGGTTGTTTCCAACTTTTGGCAATTGTGAATAATACTGTTATGAACAATAGTGTGCAAATGTCTGTTTGTGTCTCTGCTCTCAGTTCTTCTGGGTATATACCTAGTAATGGTATTGCCAGGTCACATGGCAAGTCTATATTCAACTTCCTTAGGAACTTCCAAGCAGTCCTTCACAGTGGTTGTACCATTCTACATTCCCACCAACAGTCAGTAAGCATTCCTGTCTCTTCACATCCTCTCCAACCCTTGTAGGTTTCTGACTTTTTAATAGTAGCCATTCAAATAAGTATGAAATGATATCTCATTGTAGTTTTGATTTGCGTCTCCTTAATTGCTAGTGATATTAAACATATGTCATGTGTTTTTTCACCATTTGGACAATTGTTTATTCAAGTCCTTTGCCCATTTTTTAATCAGGTAGTTTGTCTTTTTATTGTTGAATTGTAGTATCTTTATATATCATGACTATTAAACCTTTATCAGATATGTGATTTCCAAATACATACTCCCATTGAGTTGGCTGCCTTTTCACAATTTTAACAAAGTCCTTTGAGGTACAAAAGTGTTAATTTTGCAGAGGTTCCAATTGTAATTTTCAGTTATAAAAATTGTGGATTTTGCATTTTGTATCTTTTTCTCAATCAAGAAACCATTCTTTTTAAATGTTATATAACATACATATAAAATGAGATAGCAAAATACAGTATAAATGTGTAACAATGGCTGTAAATACATTATCGTACATATTTCTTATGTTGATTATGGTACATATATAGCTTGAAACTACTACTAAGATAATAAAGAATAGACAATAATACATGTCAGCTGTATGGTAACATGCAAGCTACACTCCCTTCTACCCACTCTAAAAAAATTACTGTCAGAAAAAAATGTCTTAAAAGCTACATATTTTAATAAGAAATAAATTCAATAAAGAATGATAATACTGGGAGCAGATGTAGCTCAGTGGTTGAGCACCTGCTTCTCATGTACAAGGTGCAGTGTTCAATCCCCTGTACCTCCTACAGAAAAAAAATGATAATACTGAGAACCAAGGCATTCGGGGATATCAAAAGTGAGGTTTTATTTTCAGTTCATCCAAAATTTCATCAACTAAGTTTTCAAAAGTTTGTTCAGAGCCAACATTACTCATAAATGTCACACATCTATTTTGTATATTTACTTTCTCTCAACCTTTGATAAACATATAAAATGTCCAAGTATAATATAGATAAGATGAAACTGGATCAAACACTGATATTGTTTTTGACAGCTATCACCTCAAATGTTTGAGTGTTGCAAATTTAATCAACCAAGCAAGCAAAATAAAAAACAAAATAGCATGGCATATATTGTAAATAAAACAACTGTATGTGTAACAGAAGACAAAGCAGTGGCACATTAAACCAAAGCTAGCTGAATACAAAACAATGAATGTCTATTGTATAGTAAATAAACTGAAAATTGTTTCCAGGTAAAACAAGATGATGGATAAGGTCACCACATAGGTGCTTACTGAGCTTCCTGCTGACCTTTGACTGTGAAACCATGAATGTACGTAAGATGGAATGAGTTCAAAAGTTGGTAATCTACTGTCACTTGATATTTACCATGTCTGGTACTGAGCAGTTAACGATTGTTTACTCAAGTGTTGAGATGTAGGCCTTGTGCATAAATTGCTTCAACTACAAAACTAGCTGAAATTCAGGAGAAACTGGAAGCTAAAACTGAAATATAGTTGAGACTTTATATGTAAAATGATCTTAGTTTTTTCACATTCTTTTAAAATTAAAAAAGAAAAAAAAAAGAAAAAAGTTGTGTGTGTAGGACTTGTTTTTTTACCAAAACCAGCAAAGAGATGGACTACATGAGTTATCTTGTATGGTAGAAAGAAGTCCGATGAAATATTTGGGTCATTTAAAAACATTGTTTTTTAAAATGAAAATTATAAAGATTCATTTTTGTGTGTGTGAAAAAAGTTTTCTATAGTCTACTATTATTTCCAATTAATAAGAAAAAATCAACACACCCTCCTTCTCTTTGCATAGTTTTTGATGACTGTTTTGATCTCTTTACTTGTGATTGGCAGAGCAGGTGAAGCTCAGTGGTTGAGCACCCACCTCTCATGAATGAGGTCCTGGGTTCAATCCCTGGTACCTCCTAAAAAAAAAAGTTTACGTGTGTTTGGTTTGTTGAGGTTTTCTATTTCTTCTAGGGTCAGTGTAGGTTGTTTGTGTGTTTCTAGGAATTTGTCCATTTCATCTACATTGTCCAGTTTTTTGGCTTACCGTTGTTCATAGTATCCTCTTATGATTGCTCTTATTTCTGTGGGGTCAGTGATAATGTCCCCCTTCTCATTTCTGATTTTAATTATTTGTGTCTTCTCACTTTTTACTTTGTCAGTCTAGCTAAGTGTTTGTCCATTTTATTGATCTTCTCAAAGAACCAACTTTTGTTTTTTGTTTTGTTTTGTTTTATTGTTTTCCATGAGGCTTTACTGTCATGTACAGTACCATGTATGGTTTTAGCTTTCCTTCCAGGATTATACATCACCTCAGACTTTCCCTTTCAACCACTGTCATAACCATACAATAGCAATGCTAGTTACAAATACCATGATATGCTTTCACCATTTCTATTCATTTCCAAAGATTTACAAACAAACTTTTTATCAATTCTGCACAGATTAAACCTCAGTTTTTCCATTCTCTAACCTCATTCTATTTTCTGGTGACCTATATTCTAATTATTAACTCCATTAGTTTACACAAAATATTTAGTTCATAATAGTACAATCATACAGTATTTGTCCTTTTGTGTTCAGATTGATTCACTCAACATAATATCCTCCAGGTCCATCCATGTTGTCATATGCTTCACGACTTCAATTATTCTTACAGCTGCATAATATTCCATCATGTGTATATACCACAATTTGTTAATCCATTCATCAGTTGATGGACACCTAGATTGTTTCCAACTTTTGCCAATCATGAATAATGCCACCATGAACATTGGTGAGCAGATGTCTGTTCATGTCTCTGCTCTCAATTCTTCTAGATATATACCTAGTAAAGGTATTGGCATGTCTATATTCAACTTCCTTAGGAACTTCCAAACTGTCTTCCACAGTGGCTGTACCATTCTACATTGCTACCAACAGTGAATAAGTGTTCCTATCTCTCCACATCCTCTCCAACATTTAGTTTGCTGACTTTTAATAGTGCCCATTGTAGTATTGATTTTCATTTCTCTAATGGCTAGTGATGTTGAACATTTTTTCATGTATTTCTTCACCATTTGAATTTCTTCTTCTGACAATTGTCTGTTCAAGTTTTTGTCCATTTTTAAATCAGGTTGTTTGTTTTTTATTGTTGAGTTGTATAAACTCTTTGTATAACATGGATATTAAAATATTAAAGATATGTGATTGCCAATACCAAAAGTGGTGTATTGAAGTCTCCAACTACTATTGCAGAGACATCTATTTCTCCCTTCAGGTTTGCCAGTATGTGCCTCATGTATCTTGGGGCACTCAAGTTAGGTGTATAAATATTTAATATAGTTATTTCTTCTTGTTGAATTGCCCCTTTTATTAATATATAATGACCTTCTTCATCCCTTTTAACAGTTTTGCATTTGAAATCTATTTTTCCAATATTAGTATCACTACTCCAGCTCTTTTTTGGTCACTATTTGTATGGAATACCTTTTTCCAACTTTTCCCTTTTAACCTGGTTGTGTCCTTACATCTGAAGTGGGTCTCTTGTAGACAATATATAGATGGTTCATATTTTTTATCCATTCTATAAGTCTCTGTCTTTGATTGGGATGTTCAGTCCATTAGCATTCAATGTTATTGCTGTAAAGGCGTTACTTCATCCATTTTGTCCTTCGGCTCTCTGTTGTCATATTGTTCTATTGCCTGTCTTCTTATCCTATGGTTTACCCTTCCTAATAATCTTCATTTCTAAACTCTTCTTCAAATCCCTCACCCTTGTTTTTTCCTTTTTAAGCTGAAGCACTCCCTTTAATATCCCTTGAAATTCTGGTAATTTGGTAACATATTCTATCAGTTTTTGTTTGTCTGTGAAGATTTTAAACTCACCCTCATTTTTGAAGGACAGTTTTGCCAGATATAGAATTCTTGGATGGCAGTTTTTCTCTTTCAGTACCTTAAATACATCATACCACTTTCTTCTCACCTCCATGGTTTCTGATGAGAGGTTGGCACCTAATCTTATTGAGTTTCCCTTGTATGTGATGATTTGCTTTTCTCTTGCTGCTTTCAGAATGCTCTCTTTAATGCTGATATTTGACACTCTGAATTGTAGGTGTCCTGGGGTAGGTCTATTTGGATTTATTCTATTTGGGCTGCATTGTCCTTCTTAGATATTGATATTTATGTCTTTCATAAGGGTTGGGAAACTTTCAGTCATTATTTCCTCAAATATTCTCTTTGCTCCTTTTCCATTCTCTTGTTCTGGAACACCGAATATGCAAATGCTTGTGTGTTTTGCATTGTCATTCAAGTCCCTGTGACTCTATTCCAGTTTTTCCATTCTTTTCTCTTTCTGTTCTGTCTTTCCCAGTTCAGATGTTCTGTCTTTGAAATTACTAATTCTGTCTTCAAACATTTCAAATCTGCTCTTATGTGCCTCTAATGCATTTTTAATTTCATGTATCGTGGCTTTCATTCCCATAAGGTCTGTTACTTTTTTTGCAGGCTTCCAAGTTGTTCTTTATGCCCTCTCAGTGTTTTCTTAATATCCTTTATCACTTCAGTCATATTTTCTGTAAATTCCATGAATTGAATTGTCAGTTCCTTTTTTCTTCTACTTTTTCTTTTTCTTTATTTTATTTGCAATGACAGATGCAGAGGGAAGGCTGCAGGGTGATTGATTGATGAGTACAGGCAGCCTGAGAAGCTCCTTAAGGGACTAAAAGGGAAGGCTAATTTTCCTGGGCTTTTTTTTTTTTTTGGTTGTTGTTTTGTTTCTTGATTATTGTCTTGCCCTTTTCTTGTGTCATTTTTTCTTTTTACTTATTTTTTCTTCTTTCGTTTTTTCTTTTTACTTATTTTTCTACCTACTTTATTTCTATGATTTCCTTCATTTTTTATCTTCTGTTTCTTTTCTTTCATTCTACTTCTTTTTGTTCAGCCTTCATTTTTTATTTCTCTCTTTTTTTCTTTTCCTCTATTCTCATCATTCCAGCCTTCTAATTCACTCTATTTTCTTCTCTATTTTTGATTCTTGTTTCATTTTTTCTCTTCCACCCTTTTTATTCATATTCCTTTGTATTTTTATGGATTTTTACTCATACTGTTTATTCATTTTCCTAATGCTTGTACAGTTCCTCTTCTACCTTTCTTATTATTATTACTATTTTTTCTTTTCTTATTTATTTCCTTTTATCTGATCCTAATATTTTTTTGAAGGGACCACAGACAATGGCAAGGATAGAGACTAAGAGGAACTCAGTGTCAAAAAGGAACCCTACTACACATGCCAAAAAAACACAAATTAAAACCCTAGAGTAGAAAGAGAAGTTAACCAACCTAATATGCCCATCAATATAAACAAATGTCTAGACAACAATAAAAAATTAAAAGCAATATTAAGAAACAGGAAGACATGACCCACTTTAATAAGCAAACTAAAAAAAACAGGAGGAGATGCAGAATTGGATCAGCTAATCAGGGATGTCCAAACAAATATCATGAATCAACTTAATGAAGTGAAGGAAGAGATAGAGGATATTAAGAAGACACTGGGGGAACATACTGAAGGAAATGCAAAAATACATAGAAAGATAATGGATCTGATGGTGATGAGTGGCACAATGCAAGAAATTAAAACTATTCTGGAAGCACATGAGAGCAGATTTGAACAAGCAGAGGAAAGAATTGATGTTGATGACAGTACCTCTGAAATCAGACAGGTAATAGAAGAGATAGATAAAAAGATAGAAAAAATCCATAAGGGACTTAGGGATTTGAATGATAACACAAAATTCACAAACATATGTGTTATAAGCATCCCAGAGGGAGAAGAGAAGGGAAAGTGGGTAGAAGGAGTGCTGGAGGAAATAATAGCTGAAAATGTCCCAACTCTTTTGAAGGATATGGACATACGTGTAAAGGAAGTGCAGCACACCCCAAAAATTATAAATCCTAACAAGCCTACCCCAAGACATATACTTATCAAATTGTCCAATGCTGAAGACAAAGAGAGAATATTGAAAGCAGCAAGAGAAAAGAAATCCATCACATACAAGGGAACCTCGATAAGATTAAGTGCTGAGTTCTCACCTGAAACCATGGAGGCAAGAAAGCAGGTGTATGACAGAGTTAAGGTGCTAAAAGAAAAAACCTTCCAGGCAAGAATTCTGTATCTAACAAAGCTGGCATTCAAAAATGAGGGAGAGTTCAAAATACTCATGAAAAAATAGAAATTAAAAGAGTTTGCTGACAAGGAAATTGCCCTTCAAGAAAGACTAAAGGGACATCTGCAGGTTGAAGGAAAACACAGGAAAGAGAAGTTTGGAGGAGAGCTTAAGAAGGAAGGTTATTAGTAAGAATAACTAAAAAAATTAAAAAGAAATAAAAACAGGATGTGACATATATACACATAACAAAAATATAGCTAATGTATGTACTTCAAAGTGAGTTGAGAGGTCATCTTAGAGGTTACACTTATGCACATTTCAGCAGGATCTCATTGACTGCCGAACTGTTTCACAGACGCGGCTCA
>PVKH010026708.1:0-13152 GCA_004027955.1 Chaetophractus vellerosus
AACATTGCAAAATATTTCTCCATAAGATGGATATGAGAATATGAGGGCACATGGTACAAGAAAATAACATTTGGGAGGTCCTTTACAAGGATTCAGGAAGAACAATTCATAATGAAAGCTGAAGACTTTATCAATATCAATGTGAGGTTATATCAAGCCATTGAATCCTAAGGACATGACCTCTAATTATAGTTAGTGAAAATCAAATTACCCAAAGACTAACAATATCAATTTAAGTTTTTCAATGAATATTTTATATGGAACAGTTTGAACATAGTCATAGGTATATAGCTGAGCAAACTCATCTACATGTGTAAAATGCTGCCTTGGAGAGTTGAATAATGCTGTCTTTGGAAATATTCTAAGATATGTAACCAGCACTGACAAGACATTTATTCCCTAGTTTCTGAAAAGAGATATATTGACTGATCCTCAGCCTTATTCTGAGCTTTACTCAATTCTAAAAAATGTACTTTAGTTATGAACCAATTTCTCTCAAACTTTTTCTTCATCACCTCTTTAACAGTTTTTTTCCCTTAAACTGTGAATGATGAGATTCAGAAAACATGATAGTGTAAACTATAGATAGTATCCTATCTTGGTCCATAGAATATCTGGAATTTGGCTTTCCATACTTGAAGGGGATGTCCCATGATAAATTGGCACTCCAGTTAGGTGAAAGACACAAGTGGAAAAAACTTTCTGCTTCCCTTCAGCAGAACACATCTTCAGAATGGAAAAAAGAATGAAATCATAGAGATCAGGATTTCAGTATATTTGTTATCTCAATAGAGCCTACAAAGTAGAAGAGTAGAAGCTGTTTGATGTGAGTGTCAGAATAAGAAATAGTGAGGAATGCATGTAGTTCAAAAAGACATTTCTAATTTCACTGGATGCACAGAAAGATAGCCTAAAAGTGGACATTGTGTGTTAAGTAACTTGCAAAGTGCCACCATCATAGGAAGCATAGATTTGGGATGATATGTTAACTGAATACAGAAGAAGGTTGTAGATTGTTACATAGTGATCATAAGCCATTGCAACTAAGAGAAAACTGAGTAGTGTGGCAGTTTATGATTATTTATCAATTCCAGAAATAGATATTGGATTATGTTTGTAAACTGGTCTGTACATGGGCATGATTAAATTATGATTAGGGCTTTGATTGGACCACATCAGTAGGGGACAGGGACTCACAGAGAATACCACATGGCAGAGAAGGGAGTTGGAGTTTTGATGCTGGAGTTTTGACCTGGATCCTGGGAAGTAAACACACAGGAGAAGAACACAGAGGAATAGGGATGGCTCCTTGGACATGGCAGAAGTCCCAGGCAGAGAGACAGAGCCATTTGCCTGACAGTCTCCAGCTGGCCTTGTGGAGAGAACACAGCAGCTGAGCCAGGAGAGAAACAGAAGCCCAGGAAGAGAGGAACCTAAGAGGCCTGAACTCTTGGCTGACATCTTCGGCAGCCATCTTACCCCAACAGGTGGTGATAGACTTTGGTGAGGGAAGTAACTTAAACTTTATGGCCTGGTAACTGTAAGCTTCTACCCCAAATAAATACCCTTTATAAAAGCCAACAGATTTCTGGTATTTTGCATCAGCACCCTTTGGCCAACTAATACAAGTCATCCCAAACATAATATATTTTTACAAAAAGTTATACATTTTTGAACACCAATGGTATGAAAGAACTTTATTCTCTTCCACAAAACTGACAAATGTTTTCACAGCGATAACTGAAGATTAGCAGTCATGAAGAATGACAACACACCCAGAAAGTAGACCATGGTTGTAGAGCCGGCAGTCTTCAATGACAATAGAACCAGTGCCAAATTCCTTATCAGAGTAAAAAGATAGATTGCTAGAAATAGTGAAAACAGGGAGATTTTCAGCTTTTTGTTATCTGTGAAGCCCATCAGTACAAACATTGTGATTTCTATCACATTATTCAATGGACTATTATGTGGCTCCATATTGATGGCAATCCACACATTCCAATATACATTTATTGCTGTTCCTGGTAATATCCCATAAAATAGTGTCTGCCCAATTATATCATCATTTTTTTTTCTTGTAAGGGCATAATGGTATCCTAGGCAGTGATGACATAGTAAATGATATTGAAGTTGGGCCCACTTGTCTGAATAAACACATAAACAAATGTTCATTCACTTTTGGCTAAATAAGTCATGTAAAACACATAAAACAAAAGAAAAAGTTCTGCCAATTTGCTTGGTTTATTTTCCAGTTGATTTAATGTTAAATTTTGACCACCTGTTTTCATCATATTAAAATCCACAAAGACAATTGCATATTGCAATTTTTACTTCCAGAAATGTTATAATGGAAAGTGCATACCTGAGTATACCTTAAATTTTTGATAATATCCATGAAACCCTTTAGTTTAATAGACATAATAATTAAATTGGAGGAGAAATCACATTTCAGTTTCAAGATTTTACTAAATAAAAAGAATTATCTATGTGAACATTATTTACTTTAAAACATTTCATATAACTTAAATATAGGTGAAGTTACACTTACATTTCATTTGTTGATAGAACTTTCTCTTTACACAAATATCTATTTTGTGCTCTTTTCTGGAAATTACCTCATTCCAGTAGTCCTTTTGGAGCAGCGATTAACAGAGCAGCAGAACATATGCTGGAGGCAGCTGCTCTTTTTGTGCCAGCATAAACAGTGCTGCTGTGCAAGTGCCTGGAAGAGGTGGGGTTGCCGATCCATCAGGCTCTGAGAACACATCAATTCTCTGACCTTGAAATCTAATGGAGTTAGCTCTACTGCATTTCAGAGTTATTTGGAGACTATAAACCCTATTTTCATTCCAATTTCTCACTATTGGAAAGGAAATGTTTTCCATTGTGAATAGCAAGACCATAACTTGTTCTCTAGGATTTGCATGTACACAGGGGAATTTTGCCTCAGGATCATCATCCATAGACTAATTTAATGTGAGTTTGTATTTAGCATTGCTTCTGAAATGAATAAAGTCCTTTGGAATGTTGTGATGAATGTATTTTGCATGTAGAAAGTACATAACCTTTTGGGGTCCAAAGAGTGGTTTGTGGTGGTTTGGACCTGTATGTACCCCAGAAAAAAATGTTCTTAAACTTTAGCTATTCCTGTAGATGTAAATCCATTGTAAGTAGGAGATTTTTTTAAATTAATTTTTTTATTTTTCACTTTTAAAGAAGCTTTAGATTATATAAATGTTACATAAAAAAATGTAAAGTATGACCATATGCCCCTGTCCCTCCCTCTCCCACACTTTCCCACATTGTGACCCAGCTCAATCAGTATGGGTCTTAATCCTGTTGCTGGTGTCCTTTATAAGTGGAATGAAATTTTACAGATAGAGAGAAAGCCACTGGAAGCAAGGAGCCAAAGGTCAAAGGAACCCAGATAAGAATGAAGAGGCCAGGAGAGGCCACCATATGCATTGCCATGTAACAGAGGACACAATGCTCACCACCAGCCAGCCCCAGAATACCACAGTCTTAAAGGATAAAACATCACCTCAATGATGCTTCAATTTGAAATTTTTCCCAGTTTGAAATCTATGAGATAACAAATTTCCATTGTTTTACCTGGTATATTCTTGAGTAGCCAAGGAAATTAAACACATATATACAGCCTAAATTTCCACTTTAACCACATTCATATATACAAATCAGTGGTGTTAATTACTGTTTTAGTGTGCTAAAGGCTGCCTATGAAAACATACAGAAATGGGTGGACTTTTGCAATGAGAATTTATTAGGGTAAAATAAGGTTGCAAAAATATCCAAGTCTAGGCATCATTAGAGATGCTGTTTCACCAAAGATCAACTGCTCCACTGATCCTAAAAACCTGCCACATGGCAAGGCAAAATAGCAGCCAGTCTGTGCCTGCTTCTTCAGGCTCACTTTCTTCCCAAGCTCATCTGTGGGTGATCAGGCATATGGCTCATTTCTTCTAGGACCTCATCTCTTCAGCTTAGGGCTGTTCCACTGATTCCTGCCCCTAGCCTTTCCGTCAGCCTTTCAGGGTTTCTCTTTCTTTCTGTGGATGTAGTTGATACTGAAGTCCTTTCTCACATGACAGGGTGAAAATGGCATCTCTCCTTCACTGTGTCTCTCTGAATGTTTCTCCCATTTATAAGAACCCCAGCAAGAGAGCCAAGACCAATGCTGCATCACACCTCATTGAAGTACTAAATCAAAGACCCCCAAGTGAATCCAGTCCAATCAAAGGGTTTCACACCCACAGGAATGGTTTAACTCCAAGAACATAATTATTTTGGGGATTCACAAAAGCTTCAGACTGTCACAATTATATTCATAATACAAAAAGAGCTGTATTAAACAATAGAAATTTATTGCTCAGAATTTTGAAGCTGGGAAATTTCCACAACTGTGTCATCAGTAAGGTGATTCTTTATTCCTGAATATTGTGGATTTCTGGGGCTGGCTGCCTGTGATCCTCAATCCTTGGCTTTTTTTTTTGTCACATTTCAATGCACATGGCTATGTCATCTCCTTTCTCCTCTCCATTGACTTATAGCTTTCTCCTTCAGTTTCTATGTGCCAGTTTCATTTTGATCATAAAGGACTCCAGAAATCAGATGAAAACCCAAACTGACTCAGATGACCACACCTAAACTAAAAATATCTTCTACAATAGGTCCCATTTCAAATGGGTTTACAATCACAAAAATGCATTTAAATTAAGAACTCTTTTGGGGATAAATAATGCAATACCCAACAGAGTTACATAATTTTGTTTCTTATATTTGATGTTTAATTCTTTTTAGTTAATTATTCTATAGGGTGAGGGAGGTATAAGGTCACATTCATACTTTTGCATGCAGATATCCAGGTTCCTCAAAACCATTTGTTAAATAAACTATACTTTCCCCATTTAGTGGGCTCAGCAATCTTTAAAAAATCATTTGGCCTTATACACATGAGGTTTATTTCTGAGCTCCCCATTCAATTCCATTGGTTTATATGTCTGCCCTTGCACCATATCATGATGTTTTGATTATTGTAGCTTTGTAATAAATTCTAAAATTGGGAAGTGTTAGTCCTACAACATCCTTATTCTTTTCATGATCATTTGGCTATTTAGATCACCTTATAAGTTTGATGTTTGGTTTTTCAATTTCTATGAGAAAGCTGCTTACATTTTGATTGAGAACACATTGAATCTTTAAACCACTTTGGATAGAATTAACACTTCAACAACATTTAATCTTGCAATCCATGTACATGGAATGTCCTTCCATTTATTTAGGTCTTCTTTAATTACTTTAAGCTTTGTTTTGTAGTTTTCTGTTTATGCCCTTTACGCCTTTTGTTAATCTCAGGTATTTGATTAATTTTCTTGCTATTTTAATTGGATTTATTTTCTTCATTTCCTCTTCATGTTCATTACTAGTGTATAGAAACACCTCTGAATTTGCTTGCTGATATTTTACCCTGCTACATTGCTAAATTAATCTATGATCTCTAGTTGTTTTGTTGCAGATTTTTTCAGAATTCTTTACATGAGCTCACGTCATCTGAAAATGGGGAGTGTTTTATTTCTCCTTTTCTATTTGGATGCTTCTTAGTCCCCTTTTTGCCTAATTATTCTGACTAGAACTTCCACCACAATATTGAGTAACAGTGATGACAGTGGTATCTGTGTTTTTCTCCCGATCTTAGAGGGATAGCGTTCAGTCTTTCACCACTGAATATGATATTAATTCTGGATTTTTCAAAATAATTTCTATCATTTTTAGTTAATATCTGAATATTTTTAGTTTTCTGAGAGTTTCTATCAAGAAAGGCTACTTGATTTTGTCATATGAATTTTCTGCATATACTGACATCATGTAGATTTTTTCTTCATTTTATTAATGTGGTATATAACAGTAATTTTTCTTATGCCGAACCACCCTTGCATACCTTGGGGTAAAGCCCTCTTGGTCATGGTGAGCAATTCTTTTAATGTGCTGTTGGATATGCTTTTTTGTTGGTGGTGGTCATTATTGCATCTATATTAATAAGGGGTATTGGTCCATAATTTTCTTGTGTATCTCTTACCTGGCTGTGGTCTTTGGGTGATCCTTACCTCACAAGATGAGTTAGGAAATGGTCTCTGTGTTTCCATTTTTTTGGAGGAACTTGAGCAAGATAGGTGTTTTGGGAATGTTTGGTAAAATTTCCAAGTAAAGCTATCTGGACTGGGCTTTTCTTTGCTGGGAGGTTTTTGATTACTGATTTGATTCCTTTCATTGTTTTTGGTCTGTTGAGGCTTTCTTTTTCTTCTTGAATCAGAGTAGGTAGTTTATGTGTTTCTAAGTATTTTTGCATTACATCTAGGCCTTTAGTTTGTTGGGTTTTGTTGTCCATAGTATCCTCTTCTACTTCTTTTTAATTCTATGAGGTAGATGGCAATGTACTACCCTTTGTTTCTGATTTAATTATTTGCCTCATCTCTCCTTTTTTTTATTTCTCAGTCAGCTAAAGTATGGATTTTCTATATCTTTTCCATGAATCAACTCGTGATTTTCAATTTTCTCTGTTTCTTTAATCTCAAATTCATGTATCTCCACTAAAACTTTGTAATATCCCATTCATTGTTCCCTTAAGGTTTAGTTTGCATTACTCCTTTTGGTTTCTCAAGTTGTGAGATCTCTCTGTTTTTTTTGTAGTAAAAATTTAGACCTAACAATTTCCTTCTCACCACTGCCTTTGATGCATCCTATAAGTTTCATATGCTTTGTTTTTGTTCATTCACCTCAAGATATTTCTTATTTGCTTTAGTGATTTATTTTTTGACACATAGATTTTTTGCATGTGTTTTGTTTGATTTCCTAATATTTGTGAATTTTACAGTTATCCCTCAGATTTTGATTTCTAGCTACATTCCAGTGTTGTCAAAGAAGAGCCATTTATGATTTCAACTTGTTAAATATATTAGGAATTTTTTTGACTTACCATATGGTCTATCTTGGAGAATGCCACATGTACGCTAGAGATTAAAGTGTATTTGGTATTGTCGGGTGAAGAGTCTGTTAGCTCTTGGTAGTAATTCATGCCTTAAATTTTCTTATCAGTCTTCTGTTCAGATGTCCTAACCATTAATATTTATGGTGTATTGATATCATCTACTATTACTGTAGAAATATTTATTTATTTCTTCAAATCTGTCAATATTAGCTTCATATATTGTGGGGTTTTGCTTTTTGGATGCATATGTATTTATTTTTTTATGCCTTCATGTGGAACTGAACTTGACATTAGTATATAATGCACTTCTTTGTACCTGATTTGTACCATATTGAGTCCCTTCTCATTTACTTCTGCATATTTTTCAGAAATTTTTGTTGTGTTTACCATGAGGCCTCAAAATAACATCCTAAATGTTTAACAACTTATAACAACTTATAAATACTTAAGATTTGATACCAATTTAACCACAATAACATACACAAACTGTTCTTGCTTACCTCCATTCTTTAACCTTAAACAAATTGCATCTTTACCCATTGTAGTTCATAAACTATATAATTGTTATTATTTTTTTGCATTTTCATTGTATAACGTGTAACAATAAATAGTGGCGTTAAATACAGAAAATAAAATACAATAATATTGGGGTTTATAATTACCCATTTATTTACCTCTACCAGAAATCTTAATTCTTTTTATATCTCTTTAATCCACACTCTAGTGACCTTTCCTTTCAATCTGAAAAACTCCCTTTAACATTGATTATAGGGAAGGTGTTGTGGTGAAAAATATCCTCAGATTATTTTTACCCTGGCTTGTCATAATGACTTCCTCATTTTTAAAACAGTCTTGCTGGCTACCAAGTTTATGGTTAGGAATTCTTTTACTTCAGCACTTAAAATATTTTGTCCTACAGAATTTTTCTCTCAATTGTTTCTCATGAGAAATCTGCATTTAATTTTACATAATATGTTGCTTTTGTCTTGCAGCCTTCAAAAATCTCTTTGTCCATTGTATTTGACAGCTGTTCTACAATGTATCTGGGCATGTATCTTCAAGTTTATCTTGTGATGGGATTTTGAAATTCATAAATGTGAACCTCAATGTCTTCATTAAATTTGGAAAGTTTTCTGCCATTATGTTTTTGAAGATTCCTTTATAATGAATCATTTCAATTGTCTTATCTTATATTTCATGATTCTATTTTTTCTGCCAGCTCAATCTGCTCTAGAAATCCTGTAGGGAATTTCTTGTTCTTATTGTGTTCTTCAATTCCAATGCTTTTGTTGTTGCTGTTGTGTTTGGTTTCTTTGAATATTTTCTATCTCTTTATTGGGATTCTCATATTGTTCATTCATTGTTTCATAATATCCTTTAATTCTTTCTTTGTGTTATAATTTCTCTTCTTCAGCAATTTGATGATTGTTTATGCCTTTGGCCAGTATCTTCAAAGGTTTTTGGACTTTAATCCTGTTCCTTTGGATGACCCATTATTTCTATTTCTTTATTATTCTTGCACATTGTACTTTCTAATATTTTAATGTTTTAACTCTGAGAATTAGTCCCTGAGCTGTGTGTTTAATAAGCTTATATCCAGCTATTGTTATGACAGATAACTCCTTGAGTAACAGGAGCTTGCACAAACATACAAACCACTGTAAAAAACATCTTTCACTGTTTTGCATGGTCCTCTACTTCAGAGATTAGCCCTTCTATCAAGAATATCAAACTGAGGCAAAAGTATGGGATTTTTTGCTTTTGTGAATCTGTGTTTTGTCCTTGGGTTGTGATCATGGTCTTAGAAATCCCCCTGTTGATTGGCAGGTGAATGCCTCTCCAATATCCAGCATCCTCTATTATGTGTCTTAAAGCCAAGTATCCTATTCTCCATGCTGCCTTCTTGATTGTTTCTTACAGTTCTTCAGCTGTTCAAGACTACTTTCATCCTGCAGTCCCAAATTCTGGATGAGCAAATCAGAGATCAGTGTTTGGATCAGTCTCTCAGATTGCCTCTGGATGGATGGGAACTAAGATACATATGGTTGCTTCCTTTGTGACAGAGCCAAGAACCCACAGTGAGAATGCAGGCTTGCCCCTAAATTTCCCTGAGAAGAGGTTGTACAGAGGCCAGCTTCTCCTACAAATTTCAAGTTGCACTTTCTTTATTCAGTGCATTCCCATTATTGCTATCCTTTAACTGCTTTCTGGAGTTTTGAGGAAGATAGTTTTCTCAGGTTTTGCTAGTTATTCAAAGATCCTGTTGGCAAATGGAAGCTTGGAGTGTCTATGCTGTCAGGATGACTAGAACAACAATAATAATATTAAGTTCACTAAAATAATTTGAGGATGCAAACTTAATCCCAAAGGAAATCACTAGCAATATAATAAAATGAAGCATGGATTCAAAAAGCAATAGAAAAAATAAAATTGAATATTGAATATTTTATTAGCCCAATAGAAGCGGAGGGATGTATCAGAATTACAAAAATGAATGACATAAATTGAAAATAGCACAATGTGATGGTTAGGCTAATGTGTTAAATCGGCCAGGTAACTGTGTCCAGGTATTAGATCCAGCAAGCACTGGGCTAATTGTAATATTTATGGACTTTGATCACCAATGAGTTTACTGCATAGATGGCTGATTACATCTGCATCAAGAAAATTGGATCAAGAATGGATGATGCTTTTATCCATTCAGTTGACTGCCATAAAAGGGAACTGATTTCAACATTCACATAGAATTTCCCAGCTCCTCATTTGACAGCCAACCTCCCCCAGAAACTCATCAAGGACCCTTCACTGGTCTTTCATCGGAGCCCCTGGCTTGCAGCCTGTCTGTGGATCCTGGACTTGTGCATCCCCATGGTTACATGAGACACTCTTATAAAATCTTATATTTTTAACAGATATCTCCTGTTGTTTCTGTTTCCCAAGAGAACCCTGATTAGAACAGCTGGTACTGGGAGTGGTTCTTGAGGAAAAGAGTCTTAAACAAGGGATATCTGAGGTGGTTCTCAACTCTAATTGAATTCAAGGGTATTAATGACTCCCTTTCCAATAATGATGAGGTCGCTAAGCATCCATATCATGAGTTGGCAATAGAGATACAAAAAATAGCCTCACTGGATTCCCCTACTTCCTCACTTACAAGAAGCAAGGATCTGGGTGACAGTGTTTTCAATACTTTAACAGAATTTTGTGGCATAAAAAAGTATAATGATGTTGGCTGGCTCCTTCTAGATACTCTGGATACAGTAAAAAAATAAAGGGATGAGCTAAAGTCTTCAAATTTGGAACTTAAATGCCATATGAATGATATGAAAGTTTCTATGTGTGCCTTGAAAGAAAGTCTTTACTCCTGTTGCCAAAGACTTGAGATATCTGAGAATCAAACCCAGATGCTCATTGTAGGAGTAGCAGAACTACAGGGGAAACTAAAATCTCAACCTCACAGGGTTTCTGTAATTAAAGTGAGGGCATTGATTGGAAAGGCGTGGAAACCCAAGGATTGGGGTTGAGAAATATAAGATGATGATGACATTGGTGGGGACTTTGGAATGCTAAATTCTCCTGAGACTTTACCAGATAAACCTGTGATAGCCTGCTCTGTGGAGACCACAACTTGTCAACTTTCTATCATTAAGCCTCCAGCCTGCCCAGGGAGTCCGGACCTCCTTCCATCTCTGAGGTGGGTACCAGACAAACTGAAGCCTGCACTGTGCAGCCTCTGGCATGCCCCAGGGAGTTCAGACCTTCTTCCAGCTCTGAGGGGGGTACCAGCCAAATTCCAACAAGCACTGCCCAGCTTCCAGCCTGCCCCAGGGAGTCTAGACCTCCTCTCAGCCATGAGACAATTACCAGCCAAACTCCAGTATGAACTGCCCAGCCTCCACCCTGCCCTGAGGAATCTGCATTTCAACCCCTGCCTGAGAGATTAACCCTGTCTCACCAGAAGAAAATGCAAAGGAATGCTCTGAGGTCAGTAGCCTGCAAGACATCTCTAATCCATCTCCTTACCCACCGCCTCCACCCCTCTTGTCTTCTAGACCTATTACAAGACTAAAATCACAACAAGCCCCCAAAGGTGAAATGCAAAGTGTGACCCATGAGGAAGTACGTTATACTCTGAAAGAACTGCTTTAGTTCTCTAACTTATACAGACAGAAATCAGGGGAATATGTGTGGGAATAGTTACTAAGGGTATGGGGTAATGGTGGAAGGAGTATAAAGTTGGATCAGGCTGAATTTATTGATATGGGCTCACAAAGCAGAAATTCTGGATCCAACGCTGTAGCTCAAGGGGTTAGAAAGGGCTCTAACAGTTTGAGTGGCTGACTGAAACATGGACCAAAGGATGGCCTAGCATGTGTGATGTTGAAACGCTCAATTTACCATGGTATACTGTAGATGAGGGAATTGAAAGTGTTAGAGAGATTGGAATGCTAGAATGGATTTACCATTTGAGACCCACCCACCCAACCCAAAAATATCCAGAGGACACACCTTTAACCAGGACTGTGAGGAATAAATTTGTTAGATTAACCCTATCTTCTCTGAAAAGCTCTGTGTTTGCTCTTCTGTGCAGTCCAGATATTACTGCAGGGAGGGCTGTAATGGAATTGGAATCCTTAAACATTATGGGGATGATCATATCTTGGTCTGGTAAAAGTAAAGTATAGGCAGTGAATCACCAAAGGCAAGGTGTGTGTGGCTACTGCAATGAAAGACAGATTCAAAACAACACACAGAATAGTCTGGGTCACATGGAGTTATGGCACTGGCTAATAGATCATGGGGTATCTAGAAATGAAATAGATGGGCAGCCTACTAAATTTCTTCTGGATCTGAATAACCAGAAGAGTTCTAGGCTGAGTGAACAAAACCCTAACTCAAATTACAGACATAGAAAATCACGGCCCCTTAATTAATTCCCAGACTTGAGACAGTTACAGACCCAGAGCCCCTTGAATGAGGAGAAGGCCAGGTCCCCTTGGGGAAGGATCCTGTTAAATTTCTAAAAGTTATATGGTTAATCTTCCTTCCACCTTTCCCCAGGGAGACCTATGGCCTTTTGCCAGGTAACTGTGCATTGGGGAAAAGGAAATGATCAGACATTTTGGGGATTATTAGACACTGGCTCAGAAGTCACATTAATTCCAGGAGACCCAAAACATCACTGTGGTCCACCAGTCAGGGTCACAGCTTATGGAGGTCAAGTGATTGATGGAGTTTTAGCACAGGCCCATGTCACAGTGGGTCGAGTGGGTCCCCAGACCCATTCTGTGGTTATTTCCCCAGTTCCAGAATGCATAATTGGAATAGACATACTCAGTAACTGGCAGAATCCCCACATTGGACCCCTGACTTGGGGAGTGAAGGCTATTATGGTTGGAAAGTCCAAGTGGAAGACCCTAGAACTGTCCCTTCCTAGCTAAATAGTAAATCAAAGGCAATACTGGATTCCTGGAGGGATTGCAGTGATTAGTGCCATGATTAAGATTTTGAAGGATGCAGGGGTGGTGATTCCTACAACGTCCCCATTCAACTCTCCTATTTAGCCAGAGCAGAAAACAGGTGGATATTGTAGGATGACAGTAGATTATTGTAAACATAACCAGGTGGTGACTCCAATTGCAGCTGTTGTCCCAGATGTGGTATCATTGCTTGAACAAATGCAAACTTCCCCTGGTAACTGGTATGCAGCTGTTGATCTGGCAAATGCTTTTTTCTCAATTGCCATTAGTAAGGACAACCAGAAACAGTTTGCTTTCAGCTGGCAATGCCAGCAGTATACCTACACTGTCCTGCCTCAGGGGTATATCAACTCCCCATCCCTATGTCATAATATTGTCCTCAGGGAACTTGATTGCCTCCCCTTCCCACAAGACATCACACTGATCCATTATATTGATGATTTCATGTTGTTAGGGCCTACTGAACAAGAAGCAGCAAAGACTCTAGATTTACTGGTAAGGCATTTGCATGAGACATAATGGGAGGTAAATCCAACAAAAATACAGGGTCCTTCCACCTCAGTGAAATTTCCATGTCTCCAGTGGTGTGGGGCCTGTTGAGATATCCCTTCTAAAATAAAAGAAAAGCTGATGCACCTGGCCCCTCCTATGACCAAAAAAGAGGCACAG
>PVKH010026709.1:0-13152 GCA_004027955.1 Chaetophractus vellerosus
GGAATAGCTATATGTATATTACATGAAATAGACATTTTTTTAAAAAGATTTATTTATTTTATTACATATCTCCCCTTCCCCCCACTGCGGGGACCCGCCGAGACTGGACACTGCGCAGGCGCGGCTCTCCCCGCTCGTGGGCGGTCTCTGCGTCTGTTCACGGCCGGCTTTTCAGTTCGCGGGTGGCTGGCTGCGCTCCATCCACGGGCGACCTGCCCTGCCCGTGGCAGCTCCTGCCATGTCCATGGCAGCTTCCCGCCCTGCCCACGGCGGCTCTGGCCCGCCCACGGCAGCCCGCCATTCTCAAGGCGGTCCGCCCGCTAGGAGAGGTCCCCGGGAATCGAACCCGGGGCCTCCCACGTGGTATGCCGACGCCCTATCCACTGGGCTATTGAGCCGGCCCCTGAAATAGACTTTAAAAGTAAAACTGTTGTTGGAGACAAGGAAAGATACTATATATTAATAAAGGGGGCAATTCACCAGAAAGAAATAACAGTCATAAATGCATATGCACCTAACAAGGATGTCCCAAATTACATGAGGCAAACACTGGCAAAATTGAAGGGAGAAATAGATGTCTCTACAATAATAACTGGAGACTTCAATACACCACTCTCAGTGATGCATAGAACAGAAGATCAATAAAGAAACAGAAAGTTTGGATAATATGATAAATGGACTAAACCTAATAGACATACACAGAACATTGCACACCAAAACAAAAGGATATATGTAGCCATTGGGCAGTTTGATGTAATTATGAATTCCAAAAATAGATATTGGATCATGCTTGTAAACTGGTCTGCTAATCTGGGCATGATTAAGTTATGATTAGGGCATTAACTGGACCATGTCAGTAGGGCATTGAGCCCCACCCTTTGGTGGGTGGGGGAATCGAAGATAAAAGACACGGCAAAGGACAATGTTGAAGCAGTTTTGATGTTGGAGTTCTGGTGAGGAAGGAGAGAAGGCCCCGGGATAGAGACAAGCCATTTGCCTGCGAGTTCATAGCTGGCCTTGTGGAGGAAATAGAGGAACTAAGCCCGGAGAGAAATGCAGCCCCGGGAAGAGAGGAACCCAAGAAGCCTGAACCTTGACAAACATCGGCAACTGTCTTGCTCCAACACTTGGCATTGGACTTTGGTGAGGGAAGAAACTTATGCTTTATGGCCTGGTAACTGTGTACTTCTACCCCAAATAAATACCCTTTATAAAAACCAACTGATTTCTGGTATTTTGCATCAGCACCCCTTTGGCTGACTAATACAATATACATTCTTCTCAAGTGCTCATGGATCTTTTCCCAAGATAGACCATAAGTTGGATCACAAAGAAGATCTCAATAAATTCAACAAGATCAAAATTATACAAAATACTTTCTCTAATCATAATAGAATAAAGTTGGAAATCAACAACAGGAGGAAAAAGAAAAAAATCACAAATATACAGAGAATAAACAATACTATCTTAAATAATCAGTGGGTCAAAGAAGAAATTGTGAGGGAATCAATAAATATCACGAGACAAATGAAAATGAGAATGCAACATATCAGAACCTGTGAAATGCAGTGAAAGCAGTGCTGAAAGGGAAATTTATAGTCCTCAATGCTTACATTAAAAAAGAAGAAAGAGCTAAAATCAATGACCTAACTACACAGCTGGATGAACTAGAAAAAGAACAGCAAACTAGTCTCAAAGCAAGCAGAAGGAATGAAATCAGAGCAGATCAGAACAGAAATAAATGAAATTGAGAACAAAAAAAAATAGAAATTACAAAACCAAAAGTTGGTTCTTCGAGAAGATAAAAAATATCCAACAAACCCTTAACTGACAAAGAAGAAAAGAGAAAAGATGCAAATAAATAAAATAAAAAATGAAATGGGGACATAACTACTGACCCCACAGAAATAAAGGAAATCATAAGAGGATACTTTGAACAACTGTACGCCAACAAACTAGACAATGTAGATGAAATGGAAAAATTCTTAGGGATGTATGCACAACCTACACTGACCCTAGAAGAAACAGAAGACCTCAACAAACCAATCACAAGTAAAGAGATTAAAACAATACTTACCTGTCAGGTGAGATTCCATGATCACAAAGGTGGTTTTCCCAGGGTGAGTCTTATCCATTGCACTCCGGATATGCTGACCCCTGTTATTTCCCCAAATGTGGGAAACTCGATTGCATAATTTGTGGTAGTGGGGGGCTGAGTTTGTACTCTCCCTATTAAAAAAAAAAGGAGTTTAAAACAGTCATCAAACAACTCCCCAAAATGAAAAGCACAGGACCAGATGGCTTCACAGGTGAATTCTACCAAGTATTCAAAGAAGATTTAATACCTATCTTACTCGAACTCTTCCAAAAACTTCAATAAGAAGTATTGCTACCAAACTCAATCTATGAAGCCAATATCACCCTAATACCTAATGCCAGATAAAGATATTACAAAATAAGAAAATTACAGACTCATTTCCCTAATGAATATGGATGAAAACCCCTCAACAAAATACTTGCTAATCTATCCAACAACACATTAAAAGAATTATTCATCATGATCAAATGGGTTTTATACCAGGCATGCCAGGGTGGTTCAACACAAGAAAATTAATTAGTCTAATACACCACATTCATTAATCAAAGAAGAAAAATCACATGACCAATTGATTGATGCAGAAAAGGCATTTGAGAAAACACAGCACCCTTTATTCACAAAAAATACTGCAAAACATAGGAATTGAAAGAAACACTCTCAACATGATAAAGGCCACATATGAAGAATCCATTGCTAACATTGTATTCAATGGTGAAAAACTGAAAGCTTTCTTGATGAGATTGAGAACAAGGCAAGGGTGCCCACTGTCACCACTGTTGTTCAATATGGTGCTAGCAGTCATAGTAGAGCAATCATACAAGAAAAAGAAATAAAAGGCATCCAAATCAGAAAGGAAGATGTAAAACTTCTGTTATTTGCAGATGATATGATGCTATATATATAAAGTCTGGAAAAATCTACAACAAAGTTGCTAGAGTTAATAAATGATTTCAGCAGAGTGGCAGGATACAAGATTAATATGCAAATTCAGTAGTGTTTCTATACCCTAAAAATGTACAATCTGAGGAGGAAGTCAGGAAAAACATCCATTTACAATAGTGACTAAAAGAATCAAATATTTAGGAATAAACCTAACCAAGGATGTAAAGCACTTGTATTCAGAAAACTACAATATATTGATAAAAGAAATTTTAGAAAGACCTAAATAAGTGGAAGAACATTCTGTGCTCATGGATTGGAAGACTAAATATTAAAATGTCAATTTTACCCAAACTAATATACAGATTCAAAGCAATCCCAATAACAATTACACTAGCATTTTTTAAACAAATGGAAAACACAATTATCAAATTTATTTGGAAGGGTAAGGGGGCCCAAATAGAAACATCTTAAAAAGGAAGAGCAAAGTTAGAGGACTTTCACTTCCAGACTTTAAATCATATTACCTAGCTACAGTGGTAAAAACAGCATGGTACTGGCATAAATATAGACACATAGACTAATGGAACCAAACTGGTGGTTCAGAAACAGACCCTCACATCTATGGTCAAGTGATTTTTGACAAGGCTCTCAAACCCACTCAGCTAGGTCAGAAAAGTCTATTCAGCAAATGATGCCAGGAGAACTGGATATCCACATACAAAAGAAAGAAAACAGGACTCCTATCTCGCACCTTATACAAAGTAACCAAAATGGATTAAAGACCTTATTACAAAAGCTAGAACCATAAAGCTCCTAGAAGATAAAGTAGGGACACATCTTCAAGACCTTGTAGTAAGAGGTGGATACTTAAACCTTACACTGAAAGCATGAGCAACGAAAGAAAAAATGGATAAACGGGACCTCTTTAAAATTAAACACTTTTGTGATTCATAGGACTTCTCCAAGAAGGTATAAAGGCAGCTCCCTCAATGGGAGAAAATATTTGGAAACCACATATATGATAAGGGTTTGATTTCCTTTCCAAATAAAGAGACCATATTCAACAATAAAAGAGCAAGCAATCCAATTTAAAAATGGGCAAAATATTTAAATAGACATTTCTCCAAAGAAGAAACACAAATGGCCAAAAAGCACATGCAAAAATATTAAATATCACTAGCTGTTAGGGAAATGCAAATCAAAACTACTGTCATATCATCTCACACTGTATAGAATGGCCATTATTAAAAATAACAGAAAACAGTTAAGTGCTGGATTGGTTGTGGAAAAATAAGGACACTCCTTCACTGTTAGTGAGAATGTAAAATGGAAGCTAAATATAGAACTGCCACATCATCCAGAAATTCCTATATCAGAAATATATCCAGAAGAACAGAAAACTGTGATGCGAACAGACAGTTGTACACCAATATTCATAGCAGCATTTTTCACAATTGCCAAAAGATGGAAACAACACAAGTGTCCATCAACTGATGAATGATAAACAAAATGTGATATATATATATATATATATATGATGGAATACTATGCTGCTGTAAGAAGAAATGAAATTGGGACACATATGTTAACATAGATGAACCTTGAAGACATTATGCTAAGTGGAATAAGCCAGACACAAAAGGACAAATATTTCATGGTCTCACTAATATGAACTAAATACGAAGATTAAATGCATGGAGTTAAAACCTAAAGTTTAGGTTATTTCGAGATAAGAAGAGAGCTGAGAAGGGGTACTGATGCTTAATATATGTAGAAGTTTTAGGTAACTTGACTGTAAACGTGTGGAAATGGATAGAGTTGATGGTAACACATTATAGTGAGTAGAACTAACACAGCTGGTTTATATATGGAATTGGGGCTGAAACGGGTAGTCTAGGGATGTAAATGTCAATTGAAAGAAAGCTAGAGAATACTCTATGGACTGAATAACATAGTGAACCCAGAGGTGGATGAGAATTGAGGTTAATAGTACAAATACAAGAATGTTCTATGAATTAGAACAAATGTACAACACTATTGCAAGGTGGTAAGAATATGGAGAAGTGTGGTAAAAATACAATTAGCGTAAACTATGGATTATAATTAACAGCAATACTGTTATATTTTGTATCAATACCAAATATGTACTGTGTTTATAATAGCGGGTTATGGAAAAAATATACCAAGTGTATACTATGGACCATAGTTAATGGTAATAGTCTGGTGATATCCCATAATTTGTAACAAATGTTCCACAACAATGCAGGGTGTTGGTGGAGGCGTGTTGTTTTGGAATTCTACACATGTGCATGATTGTTTTTTAAGTTCACAACTTCTCTAATAAAAATATATTTAAAAAAAAGATCCAATTCAGAATCACACGTTACCTTTGGTTGTCATGCCCCCTTAGCCTCTTTCAGACTGGAACATATTTTCAGTCTTGACTTTACTGATGTTGACACTTGAGATTACAGGTAAACTACTTTGCAGTACATCCTTCAGTTTGACTTTATTTTATACTTCTCTTGATTAGATTCCAATTATGCATTTTGGGCCGGAGTATCTCAGAGGTGACAACATGTTCTTTTCATTGAATTTGGCCAGGTGGAAAACGATTTCAATTTGCCATATTACTGATAATGTGTCCTTTGATCTTTTGAGTGAAGTGGTGTCTGCCAGGCCTCTCCACTGTAAAGTTCCTCCTTTCTCTTTTGAAATTAGTAATTATTTTGTAGAGAGAGACTTTAAAACTGTGTTAATATTTTGTTCATCTTCAAATATTCTATTTACTCATGAATTTATCTATGTGGATTTTCTATTTTATTCAATGGGTTATAATCCATTACTATCATTATTATGATGCTTAAATAGTCTCAAATCTGGCCTGAAGAAGTCCATTCAACTGGCTTTTGTGTCCTTTTGACTTATCCCCAGCATCCTTTGAGCACTTGCTTTCTGGCATACCATGCCATCTTGTACTTTCTCTGCCCCAGCCATTCCTTCAAGGAGCTCTGGATTCTTTGAGTGGAAAATAGTATTGAAAACCCAAGATCTGGGTGCTACATGTGTTCATTGCTATTGGTATGTCACTGCTCCCAGGACCCTTTCAAAGGGGAGAGCCAGGAAATACATATATGCATATACATAGCCAAATAATTTCCATACTCATGCATACATTTACATCTTTATCTATCTATCTATCTATCTATCTATCTATCTATCTATCTATCTATCTATCTACCTACCTACCTACCTACGTATCTATCTATCTATCCATTCTCTAACCAAAGACCCTGAGTTCACATTGATAGCTCCAATTCCAATCCAACACAACAGGGTTCATTTTCATTTTCTCCCTTTTTGCATTTGTAACTCCCTTCTCTAAGAGTAATAAACTGTTTCCAATTAATTTTAATATACTTAATTATTTAATAAATCCCATTGTATGTAACTTGTCACCAGTCCTTTTCCTGTGTGGTTGCTTCTTTCTTTTGCTACTGCTCTTGTCTTACTTTACCTGAGTTGCTATGACAAATACCACACAATGCGTCAACTTAAACAATGAGAATTTATTGGCTCATGGTTTTGAGACTACAGCGGGTCCAAAATCAAGATATTGGCAATAATTTCTTTCTCCCAGAGTTTGTATGTTCTGGTTATGGCTGCCAGCAACTCTTGGGGTTCCTTGGCTTATATTTTTGCCTTCCATTGCATGGCAATGTCCTCTCCTTTTTCATTTCTGTAACTTCTAGACCCTCTTTATAAGGCCTCCAGGAATCTGGATTAAGACCCACCCTCATTCAGTTTGGCCACAACTTAACTAAACATAACATACCTTCAAGAGGTACTATTTACAATGGGTCCACATCCACAGGAATCCAAATTAAGATTAAGAAAAATTTTTTGTAATACATAATTCAATCTATCACAGCTCTGATTCCTCATTCTGAGGTGGCCCTCCACGTGCACAATTCCTCACCCCACTAAGGCTCTGACACCTCATGTAGCCCTCTATGATAGATTAAATTGGGTATTAATCCTATTACTGGAGTCCTTATTATTATTATTATTTTTTAAGGAAGTACCAGGGATTGAACCTGGGACCTCATACAGAGGAAGAAGACACTCAAACCACTGAGCTTTACCTACTCCCCCTTATTATTTTTAAAAAGCCACAGGGAGGAATCAGAAGCTGGAAGTCAAGGGAACCCAGAAGAAAAAAGCGAGGACATAGCCATATGAAAGGAAAGCCAAGTAACCAAGGAATGCTGGCCAGCCAAAATCCCAACCCCAGGAGAAAGCAAGCCTGCTAACCTCTGAAACTGTTAGCCAATTGTTAGTTCCTGTTGTTAAATCAACCCATGTGTGGTATTTGTCATAGCAGCTAGAAAACTAAAACATCCTCCTTATCTTGCTTGGATTCTGATACCCCTCACTAGGTCCTCTTTCCAACACTCCATACCAGACCACCTCCAAAGTGGGCATCCCGCTCTCCCTGCTGGAGATCTGCCCATGCCAGGTTACTCCTTGTGGAGCTGCTTTTCTTATCCTGCTCAGGCTCCAACTCGCCATACTGGACTCACTCAGGTTCTGACACTCAATGCTAGCTTCTCCATTCCACTCTACACAGCCATCCTCCTCGATTTGATCAGGCTCTGACACCTCACACCAAGGTGCCCCTTCCCTTCCCAAGCATGCTCACTTTACCCTGCTTAGGCTCTGACTCCCTGGCCTCCCAGTGTGCACCATCTTCATTCTGCTCTGGGCCACTGTCCCTCTTATTGTCTGTCACACACATACCTGGGATGCCTGCTTTGCTCTTCCCCACTTAATGGTTTTAGGATAAATTTTTTCCAGAAGGGAGGTAAAGGGCTCTGAAATCCTTTTAACATGAACAATGAAGGGCTTCAAGATGTCTATAGACTCATGATTTATCACTTTTTAATCTTAATGTTTGTAATATGATTTTTTTATTTTTATGAGTTACTAATTATCTAAGACATAGAATTCAATGATCTCATTGGAGTCCCATAAGATATAAAACCAGTCTTTCCAGTAATTTTTGGGAAAGATTTATTTTATCTGATACTTATCTCTCATGAGCAGATGGAGCAGGTCAACCCCAGTATCTTTTACCCTATTGCAGAAGACTATGGTCTGAGAAATGTTTGAGAATTTCAAGTCTATGGCAATTGCAGCATAATTAATTCTATAACATGAAAAGTCCCAGCTTCCCATTTTGTAATCATCACTGTTTTAAGGAAAGTCTGGCTTCCATGATGGTATTAAAAACATGTTATTAAACTAAACTTAATCCATTCCTGTGGGTGTGACGCGATTGTAAGTTGAAATTTTCAGTGATGTTACTTCAGTTGAGATGTGACCCAACTCAATCGACTCATTTCTTTATACGTGGAATGAAATTCAAACTGATTGAGAAAAGCTACAGAGGGAGCAGACAGTAGGTGAAAGTCAATGGAACCTGGAAGAGAAAAGATAGGTCAGAAGAAGTTGCCATGTGCATTGCCTTGTGACAGAGGAGCCAAGGACCCAGGATCACTGGCAACCTGTCCCAGAATTCCAGTCTTGGGGAAGAAAGCATCACCTTGGTGATGCCTTGATTTGGACTTTTTCCTAGCCTCAAAAGTACAATCCAATACATTCCTATTGTTTAAGCCAACCCATTGCATGGTATTTGCTTTAGCAACAAGGAAACTAAAACATGGTAGAATCAGCTCTTTGGGTTACAGTCACTGGCTGGGGAGTGCCATTTTTCAATTCTCAATATTTTAAGGCACATTGTTGGGTGTTGGTGTCAATCAGAAAATTGATTTAAAACATTTTAACTTTAAATAAAAATTCATTTTTTCACTAACTGTCAGATTTTGTTTGGAAACTTAATATATGTATGTATATGTATCAGCACACGTTTTCTCTCAATAGTTGTGTTTCAGTGCATATCATGTTAAACTCCTTAAACTGTTTTCATGTTTATCAAAGTATATTTATTCTGGTCATTCAGTATTTAACCATACAAACAGATGCACTATCAAATTCTCAATTTTACCTTTTCTTTGATATCATGAACATGATTAAGTAATAACTAGTTGAAAAGTGAAAGTGGTGATTTAATTTACTTTCCCATAGCTCAGTTTTTTGCCTTGTAAAATCTATGTGAAAGTCAATCTTTAAATCTAGCAGCACATCTTTAGACCTATGTCTTAGTTTCCTAGGGCTACTTTAACAAAGTACCACAAAGTGGTGGTTTAAAACAGCGGAAATTTATTCTTTCATAGTTCTAAAGGCCACAAGTTCAAAGCTAGGCTTTGGGAGGGCCTGCTTCCTCTGAAGTCTGTAGAAGGATTCTGGTGGTAGCTGCTAGCAATCCATAGTGTTCTTTGGTTTTTGGCCTCATTCAGACTCTGCCCCATCACATGGCTGTCTTCTTTCTCTGTCTGTGTCTAAATTTCCTGTCCTTTAGTACAACAGTCATATTGTATTAGGGCCAATCCTAATCCATTTTAGCCTCATTTTAATAGTATCTTCAAAGATCCTAGTTCCAAATAGGACCATGTTCATGGGGCCAGGGATTAGGACTTGAACGTATCTTCTGTGGGGAACACAATTCAATCCATAACACTTTGTTTCTATATGAAATTGCATTTAAAATAAGCTATTTTGAAATCCAACTGCAGCCAAACTAGAATGTCAATTTTTTTCCTACAATAAGGGCAAGGTAATTTCTTTCCAAATGTGAATTTGTAAAAAATCATTATTTTTCTTTGATATTTACCTATATAAATTTTATGGCTTTTCCTTTTCCCAAGAATGCTGAAACTGCAGTGAGTTTAGTGACATGTTTTGCTTAGATTCAGTTTTCAAAAATCTATTATTTTAAAAACATGAGAATATACTAAATTCACAGATTTTGCAATGCAACATATAATACAGATTTCAATAAATACTATACTATCCTAGGTGCTTTATTTATTAGTTTTGGTAATGAGTTCACCTTTTACCACTCTTATTGTGTGAAAGATGACTATGTATTCATCAGCTACCAACCTTATTAGAAATTCTTTTGATTCTTTTTCCTATCTTACCTTTTTTTCTTCTTGTCTTTCAACAGCACACTTTTTTTCATAATCTATATATTATGGGATCCAGGTGTAATTTTATCTTTGCCTGCATTACAAAATGAAAATGAATGTGTTCTCCCTTCCTGCGTTGGTTTATGATTTAATAATGTCACAATTTTTGGCCTTGTCAGTATTCTTACCTCTGCAAGCACATTTTCAGGCCACCCAATTTCATACACACCTCATGCCATATGAGTATCAGGAATAAGTGGCAAATCTCATAAGCAGTCTGCCACTAAGCATCATGTGAGGTGCAAGGAGAAATGTAAAATATACCTTTTTGCCATCATTTTTCATTCTACTGAAGCTTTTACTTTGACTAATTTATAAAAATATATATTTTCACTTAGAGTGCATAACAGTTATCAATCTTATCAACAAATATAATATTTGTTTTTAATGAATTGCCCCCAAATTCTGCCTTTCATTTACAATGCAAAACATATAAACATTGTAGTACCCTGATGTCTCTACCTAAAACAGAATACAATTAAAATATGCATATAGTTGTTTTTTTAAAGGTTGTGATAGCTTATGAAAAGCAAATGTTAAACTATTTTTAATTCAGGAAAATGTTTTGCAATATTTGGAATAAATCAAATGAAATATAGTACTGTTACCAAAATAATATCTCTTATATATCCTCCTGCTTCTTCTGAATCTTTATTCCCTTAACTCAAATGAACAAATTTTCAATGGGGATTAAACGTTTTTTCCTCAATGTTACTGTAAGTTGCTTAAGGTTTACAGAGCAAGCAGCTATGTAGGAGCTGGAACTAATTTTTAAAATTTGCATAATGCATGTGTTCAGTAGGTTGAACTGCTGACTTAACTCCATCTTTTAAAACTTGAGTAAGGCTCTGCACAAATAAGGAAAGGTTGAGTTATGCTAATGAGAACCATTTAGTCAGCTTCTTGACACTTACTGGACATGATGATCAAACTGCAGTATAGGCAGTAGACTCCACTGTAAGGTATGACTTTTAAATCCATAAGGTATGCAAGAAATTTTCATGGATCACTGTACATTCGAGATGCATTCAGTTCAGGGATACATTAAACCAAAGCTGTGTGACTCTGAGGCAATCCAAGGAAGGAGAGGGGAAGGGCTGGATCCTGCTTCTTAGCGGTGACCCCATTTATGGATTAGGATGTAGGACAAAGCAATAGTGAATGTTGAACGTTGTCAACCTTGGAAGATTTTATCATGACTTAAGATGAAAGGAGGAAAGAGAGAAGAGGGAAGGGGTTGGGAAAAGGCAGGAAGAGATAAAATTTCAACAGTGGCATACATGATATAGCAGAGGTGACAAAAGGTTTTCACTTCTTTGACAAGCTGTCAAAAAGCTACATATACGGAGGTAAAATTGCAGGGTGGGAAACGGGGTAAGGGAGGGTCTTTTTTTACTTATAAGACTAGTCATTTGTCATTCTTTTGTATTGTTTTACAGTCTAAATTGAATTTGCAAAACGAAAACAAGTAAGCTAATAATTCTGAACAAACCCTTCCATTGATTTTAAATTCTCCAGGATCGCTAGAGCAAGGACCGACAGCTAGAGGAACCCAAAACTCACAACTCCATGCGCTGTTCTCAAGGTCCTCCTAATAAAGGAGGACTATTAGAATGAATTAACCATCTCCTCAGGCCCAGCTTTTTAACTTCCTCAGTATATATGTGTAGGTTAAGGCTCCCTCCTGTGCAATATACTTTCATTGCTATTTACATGTTACATGAGTTCAGCTAATAGTCAAAAATCATTAACAAGTTAATAGGAAATGCTGCTCTACTATACCTCCCAGTGTGACCAAATAATAACACAAATGGGAAGTCGGGTGCTCTGATGATGGCAGAGATTGTGAGTTATAGAGAAGGTTGTCATTCTAGACTAAGAGAAACATTTAGAGGTTAGCAAGGGACACTCAATAGACAAACAGAGAATGTGTTGTGAGGCCTGAAGATTTATTTAGCAAAATTTTCTGCTTCTAGGTTATTTTTGCAAGCCTTTTGCAAAGGATATTTCAAAGAATAGTGCTTCCTATCATACTCTGGGGGAAATAAAGTTTTGTATTCAAATGAGTATGAAAATGTGGCATTTTAAAATCCCCGTCTTGGAGAGTCACAATTGATGTAAGCAAAATAAAGGTTATATAATGTTATACAGCTTTCAAAACCTTGCTCAAAATTGTTTCATTTATTTGACCTTAATGACTTCCTGTATTTAACCCTAATAACTTCCTGTAACACTACTGTTTTACAATATACAGTAAAAAAAATGCTGGTATTTTTTTCCATTCATCTGGTTATTTTTTCTGAGACCATACTATTTTAACATTTTAATTGTCAGAGACTCAAACCACATTTTAATATCCGGTGAAGTAAAATCATCTCAGCCATTACTTTACATCTTCAAAATATTTTAGCTCTTCCTCACATGTTTATTTTTCTAAACTAATGATTGACTCTCTCATAAGTTAAAAAACTTCAATTTTTATTAGAATATTGAAACTTTAAATTAATAGGAAGAACTGATATATTTATTTAACTAAATCTACTCTTTAAGAAAAGGTCATGTCTTCATTTGCTCCAGTCATTATTTTTGGTAGGGCAAAGCACTCAGTCAATGTTAAAGTTATCTTTATATAAGTTTCATTTTATTTTTTATTGTTATTAATACTATTAATGTATCTTTATTCTCAGCTAATAGAATAATTAGGTATTTAGAAAAAAATCTATTGACTTTTTTCACATTTAATCTATACTAGTCAATTATGAAATATTGTGAATTTTAGGGAAGATGAATTCCTTTGATTTTCTAGATTAATTTATTTTATCTCAAAATAATACTAACTTTGTTTTTTGTCATATTTTATTATCAGCAGACTTCTTATTTCTGCTCTGTATATTATTGCATTGGTTTGAAATACAAACATTAATGGTAATAGATTTCCTTATTCCATTTTTGATGTTAAAGGGAATCACTATAGTTTTTCACCATTAAATATAATTTTGGCAATAGAGTAAAGATGGGAAT
>PVKH010026710.1:0-13150 GCA_004027955.1 Chaetophractus vellerosus
ATGTAATAAAATAAATAAATCGTTAAAAAAAAAAAAAAGAGTCAAAAGTTGCTCGAGGGACCAGCTTTGGGGGTCAACAGATCAGGACAGTGCTACACAACTCCCAGGAGGTTGAGAGACAGAGAGATGAAGAAGCTGAAAAGACAAACGTGAGTTGCCAAGCCCCGGAGGCCTCCAGGAAGGGCTACCCAACTCCACCCCCCAAGATATTAAGCTGGGGTAAAACACCTGGCTCACTGTAGCCCACTGCGAGAGCAACAGACATTTTCCTCCCTGTCAGCTGTTTTAAGAGAAAAGGGAGGGGAGGTCGGGGTGCTTTTCTTCAGTGAATTCGACCAGCATAGCCTGGTCTGAATCTCTGATCTGGAGAGACAACACAGGAACAAAGGGAAGCCAAGATTGAAACATCTCAGTGGAAAGGTGCATTGACTAGCGCCATCTGCTGGCTGGTCTGGGAATTGCATGGACAAAAAGTGTTCCAAGTGCTCTGTATCTAACCCTTGGGAGAAAATCTGCACCCTACTAGTGAGTCCCTGGCCCGATTCTGAAAACGTAAGCTGGGAAAACGTGAAGACCGAGAATAAGTTGAACCAAATAAAAGAAGAGCTATGAAAAAAAAATAGGCGAGAGAGAGAAATTAGTCATCAGAGTAAACTCACCAACATATTCAGATGCCTAGATATCAGCAAAAAATTACAAGCCATACTAGGAAACAGGATGAGATGGTCCAGCCAAAAGAACAAACCAAATATCTTGAAGAGATATAGGATTTAAGACAATCAGTGATAATCACACAACTCTCCTAAATCACTTAAAAGAATTTAAAGGAAACATGACTAAACAAATAAAGGATATTAAGACGACACTGGGAGAGCATAAAGAACAATTTGAAAGCCTGCAAAGAAAAGTAACAGACCTTAAGGAAATGAATGACAAGATGGATGAGATTAAAAATACATTAGAGGCACATAAGAGCAGATTTAATTGCTTGAAGACAGAATTACTGATTTCGAAGACAGAACATCTGAACTGGAAAAGACAGGAGAACAGAAAAAGAAGAGAAGGAAAAAATGGAACAGAGTCTCAAGGAATTGAATGACAACATGAAATGCCCATTCGCATTATTGGTGTCCCAGAAGAAGAGAATGGAAAAGGAGCAGAAAGAATATTTGAGGAAATAATGACCGAAAACTTCCCAACCCTTATGAAGGACATAAATATCAATATCCAAGAAGGAAAATGCACCCCAAACAGAATAGTCTGATAATAAACAGAATTATGGCAACAATGGCCATTATTCATTAGGTTTTTAAAGACTCTCTATCCTCAACTATGGGAATTTCTTGAGATGAAATATGTGCAGCAGTTTGATATTATTTATGAATTCCAAAAACAGATATTGGATTATGTTTGTAAATTGTTCTGCTCCTCTGGGTACATTAGATTGTACTGGGTTCAGAGGTTTCACTCTAACTTGATTAAATTATGATTAAGGCTTTGATTGGGCCACGTCAGTAGGATGAGTCCCCATTCCCTTGGTGGGTGGGGACTTGTAGAGAAAATGACAAGGCAGAGAAGTTAGCTGGAGCTTTAATGCTGGAGCACCGGGAAGCAAATACTAAGAAGCAGATACATGAGGAAAGAGAGAAGACTCCATTAGACAAAGGAGAGGCCTCAGGAAGAGAGACAACCATTCACCCGATAGTTTACAGGTGGCCTTGTGGAGCGAACACAGCAGCTGAGTCTGGAGAGAGACTAGACTTATCCCAGCCTACATTTGATTTTGGAAGAAGCCGGGACCACGGAGCCTTCAGTGGAAGAGGAAGCCTGAACCCTTGCAGACATCAGCAGCCATCTTGCTCCAACACATTGCAACAGACTTTGGTAAGAGAAGTAACTTACACTTTACGGCCTGGTAACTGTGGACTTCTACCCCAAATAAATACCCTTTATATAAAAGCCAACAGATTTCTGGTATTTTTTTGCATCAGCACCCCTTTGGCTGACTAATACAATATGTGACAGAGAAAGTGACTGCTCACCAAATATCCATGCATTCCCTACATTTCTCTGCCCCTTACCAATAGTGTATGGCCATGTAACTAGTCTGGTTAATGGGGCTATAAGCAATGTGACCTATGTGTCGCTTCCTGATGGAAACATTTAAGGGTCAAATCTCCAGTTCTGTCTTCCCCTGTGATGCCAACTGAAGGTTTAATGTTTCAGATAGTACAGCTACACATTGTCAGAACTTCTGCCACCTAAGTTTCTTGAGTTATATGGAAGAGATTGCTTACTTGACAAACTGTACTGGAAAGGTAATCTGAGCAAGTGCAAGTACAAACCTTGGTTGTGTTAAGCCACTGAGATTTTAGGGTTAACCTAGCCGACTTAAACTAATATCGGGTTTATTAATAGCAGATCATAATAAATATGGTCCATTTACTTAGTAGAGTTAGCTGCAAAGAGAAGAATCTCTTAATAAACCAGTTAGTTAATAATGAATCCTCCTTTGTCTTAACCATTTCACATAATCAATGCAGAAAAGGACAAATGTGTAACAATACATCTTATTCAATCTCTAATATGCAACCATGCTAAAAAAATACATATAAAGAAAATCAGGCGCTTTTGTAAAAATAAATTTTCAGATATCCAAGAAATCCTTATAATACAAACTCCTGGAGAACACCTAAAGAATCAAGAAATATTGATTACCTCAACCTGAAATATACACAAAAGAAGACAGTCATGGATCACAGACTCCAAAATGGCTTAAATTTGAATGATGCCTTTGTAAGACAATACCCTAATCCAATACTATTATATTCAATAAAGACCAAACTGTTAGTTATCATTTAAATTCTGCTACCTAACGATATTGTTCAAAGGGAGGCACTGATCAACAAGAACCAAATCAAAATCACAAGAATATCCTTTTGATGGGAAAGCTGACATAGTATGACATTTCCATGGTATCAAAAACAAAACTAAAAAAGAACAAAAGAAAACAAAAAGAAAAAAGAAAAAAAAACATTAAAAAAAAAACACTTAGAGATTTGACAAAAAGTCTGTATAACTGGAACTCAACCCTTGATAACTCCAAACAGTCCCCCCACCCCCCACTGGTCACCTAAGAGCTAATAGGTGGGGGTTGTAAGGCAATCAATCAGAACGGCAAACAGCTGGACCCCTCCCAGAACATTAGGAAAGGGAGGAGTGAAGAATGGCCTTAATAATGGCAGTCCTGTATCCCCAAATGCTCCTCTTTGCCTCAAGGAGCATGCATCCACATTTTGGGTGTGTACTTCTTTCCTTTTCTCTCACTTCTCAATAAACTCTTTTACTGGTCCAAATAAACTGGCATGTTCTTAAATCTTTTATGTGATATAGCCAAGAATCCAGAGGAATCCAGCATCTCCCAACTTCATTATGTTACGTAAAAGACATACTCAAGCAGTTTTATCCCTATGACTCTTACTTGCTGCATAGCTTAACTATGCAGAAAATTTACTCTACAAGACAATGAACTTGTTTTGCTGACCAGCAAGGCCCAAGAGAAGTCTAGAAAGGCCTCTTTATTAAGAGGTGTATTGTTTCCTCCTCCTTTCTCTCTACTCCTTGGGTTTCCATAGCAGACTTATTCCTGACTGTTCCTTAACTTTCTATTTATCATTGTCCTTTTGACCTCTTCCTCCTAAACACATGTGAAAGGTGGTGTTCACTCACTATTATTCTTGGCCTGAAGCTCTTCTCCCTTAGACATCAGTAATTCTCAAAGGGGGATATAGAGGTAGAATCTCTAAAGAAGGTTTGGATACAACATTTTTTGTTGTTGCTTGTAGACACTTAAAAAACATACTGTCACGTTTGTTTTACCCCTTTCCATCTCTACAAATACAAACTTTTTTTGTGTGCTGAATCACTTGAGTTAGCTGCATCATGACACTTTAAATGCTTCTCTTAAGGACAAGGACATTCTCCTATACAACAATAAATTATCAATCTCAAATTTAAAAACTGATAAATTATCTAAAATATAGTCCATATTCAAATTTCCCCAATTGTCCCAATGTCTTCTAAAGCTATTTTTCCTCTATCCAGGATCAAAGATCATACTGTATTTGGTTATCATTTCTTATAGTCTTTTAATTTAAAATGGTTCAATAACCTATGATTTTAATCTTTCAACATCAATGACATTTGAAGAGCCAAGGCCAATTGTTTTGTGGACTTCTTAATCTGGATTGCTATGATTTTTTTCCCATCACTATTAGATTCAGGTTAAGAGATCACGCTTTTGTAATTTTAAAAATTATAGAAAGTAAATCATAGGGAGCTGATGTGGCTCAAGTGATTGGGCTCCCATCTACCGTGTAGGAGGTCCAGGGTTCAGTTCCCGGGGCCTCCTGGCAAAAAGCAAACTGGTTCACGTGGCAAGCTGGCCCACGCAGGAGTCCTGGCCCGCATGGAGTGCTAGTGCAGCAAGATGACACAACAAAAAGAGACTCAGAAGAGAGACAATAGGAGATGGAGCAGACCACGGAGCTGAGGTGGTGCAAGAGATTCAGTGCCTCTCTCCACTCCAGAAGGTCCCAGGATCGGTTCCCAGTGCTGCCTAAAGAGCAGAGAAGCAGACACAGAAGAACACACAGAGAGCAGACAGTGAGCACAGAACAGCAAGGGAGAAATAAATAAATCTTTAATAATAAAAAAAGAAAGTAAATCATAACAAATCTCTTGGCTAGTGGGGATATCAGAGAAAGTACAGAAGAAGGAATGGATTTTTAAAGGTTCAGAAACTATAATAGTTTCCTGGGTAAACATTAGCCATTTTTACTTCAAATTTGCATGTTGATGACTCCCAGCCCATACCTTTCCATAAGCCTGAGACTTATATAAGCAATTGATGCTGGACAGCTTCAACTGGCTGTGCCACACACAATTCAAATTAAGCACACTCCAAACTCACCTGAAGCTACTCTCCTTCCCAAATTCCTTCTAAGTACCAGCACTTCATCCATTCTCTAAAGCCTAGTCAAGACACATCCATCTTCCTTACCCCACATCAAATAAGGCACCAAAAAGACCTACCAATTATCTTATCTCTATTTCTCTTCTATTCTACTATTCTCCTTTTGATCTAGGATCACAGGATTTCTTACCTAGACTCTTGAAACAGCCTAACTGGTTTCCCATCTTCCAGTTTTATCATCTTTAGATGCACCCTTTTCACTGCATCAGACTAATTTGATTTAAAACATAAATTTGATCAAATATCTCCCCTCTTAAAATCTTTCAATGATTTCCCTTCAACTACAGAATAAATTCAAACTCTTATTGTATCACCTACAAGGATTTACAAAGTTGATCACCTTTCTTTTTTTTTTTTTTTAAAGATTTATTTATTTTATTACATATCTCCCCTTCCCCCCGCTGCGGCGACGCGCCGAGAGTGGTCACTGCGCAGGCGCGGCTTTCCCCGCTTGTGGGCGGTCTCTGCGTCCGTTCACGGCCGGCGCTTGCTTCAGTTCGCGGGTAGCTGGCTGCGCTCCATCCGCAGGCAACCTGCCCTGCCCGTGGCGGCTCTTGTCCTGTCCGTGGCAGCTTCTTGCCCTGCCCATGGCGGCTCCGGCCCGCCCATGGCGGCTTGCCATTCTCAAGGCGGTCTGCCCACTAGGAGAGGTCCCCGGGAATCGAACCCGGGGCCTTCCATGTGGTATGCCAGCGCCCTATCCACTGGGCTATCGAGCCGGCCCCGATCACCTTTCTTCAGTACACTGTTTCCCTATCTTCAGTCAATGAATATCACCTTTATAATTTTTGCCCATTTTCCTCTTGGAAAAAAAAAATACATTTCAAGAAGATACAACAATGACATTTGAAGTTCATTAACTTTTTCCCAAGTAAACTTCACATGCACAAAAATTGTTCCACCAGGGAATATTTGCTAACCCTCTACAATATATGATAGGCATTGTATTAAGTATTGGGAGAGATACAAAAAATAAAATATTTTTGTTTCAGTTTATTGGTTGGCTTATTTATTTATTTATTTATTGCAATTAACAATAATACTACAAATGAACATCCTAGCACGTGAATTTTTTATGGCCTTCCAAGATTTCTGTAGGTTAGAGTCTTAAAAGTGGGGTTAATGAAAAATGGCCATGTGCATTTTAAATTTTCATTGACACAGCAGTACAAAATTGCTCTCCTAAAAAAAGACTGTAGCAAGCCTTACTCCTGAATGCTTGCTCCATTTCTAAACTATCAATTGTCAGAATGAAAAAAGAAGATCCAAGTCCCTTCCATTTGTTTCCCTAATATATGGTACATTAATCCTTTTCATTCATGTTCAATATGAAGCTTCAATCTGAACATTATAACAAGACATTAACTTATTTTTAAAACAGCTGACATTCTAGACTAGACTAATGAATTGTCAGTGGAAGGTGGTACTTTCTCACCAACCCTCAGAAACATGCGAAGGCATTTTTAGTAGTCACAATACCTGGGGATTGCAACTGGCAGTAGCGAATGGGATACTAATGAATAGGACAGTCCCACACAATAAAGAACTATCCAACCCAAAATGCCAACAGCACTCTCCCCAACCATGGCTGGGAAATAATGAACTAGACAATTAAGGTATGCTGTTTCGTTTCAGTTGTAAGAAGTCTGGAAAGACAGTCAACAAGGATCAAGTGGGGACACAGTAACAATTTCAGGGCAGGATGCACATAAAATAATAGCTCTGTGAAGTATTTGCAGTATTATATGTTTCTTTTCCTTTACCTTATTCTTAGGCTTCTCTCCTGTGGTTTCAAGTTTCTAAAGAACCTGCATCTGACTGATTACTTCTGAAATTCTCTGCTTAAAGGTCTTACAACTGTGGCCTACTTGTACAGATCGTTTCTCTTTTTGCTCTCCAAGATGTAATGCATGTATCTGGCAGTGGGACACTGAAGAAAAGCAACTGAAAACAAAAATTACAGATTTTTTTTAAAAAGATGCCCAAACTTCTTCAGTTATTTCTGAAATAAGACCTTTGATACCCTTCTATTTCTTAAAACTGTAACTTCCTGGTAGTCCAACTCTATGTTCCCGGTATAAAACCTGGACAATAATTGTACCACATACAAAGTCAGCTAAGAAAATTTTGAAAACATGGTTTGCTTTAATACTAGGGAGGTTAAAAACAAATATCAGTGAAGACAGTTTGTGATTTAGGAAGATTCTATAATATATAGGCTGAATCAAATAAAACGTAAACAAGCAATAATATATAAAATATGGTTCACCTGATAGAAGCATTATAACATATGTTCTCTCACCTTAAATAAAAATGACAAAATATTGTTGGAGCAATATGAAATGAAAAGAAATTGTTCAGAAAAGACCAGAAGAAATATGCCCCAAACATACAGTAGTTATATTAGGCTGACAGAATTACAGGCACTTTCTCCTTTTACCTATAGTCCAAAATATTGTCAAGTGCATATATTACCTTTACAATAAAAATCAAAAAGCCTTAGACTTCTTAAACCTGCTTCTAAAGAACAGTTCTGGAACATAACAGCTAACCTATACAAATAGAACTTGACGTTCATATGGAAATAATCAATACTTCAATAGAATGATGGGCAAAGAATAATTCACACAATGTGCAAATGGTGAATGAACAGTTGGAAAAAACTGAAAAATCCAAAGCAACTTTGATAAGCCATTTTACATATAGATAACTAGGTACCTTCCTCCCACCCCACAAAAAAACTTTTAAAGCCAATATTCAATACTGATGAGGCACAGCAAAACCAATATAGTCACTCATTTCTGGTAGCATTATGTGACTTTTAGAAAGGCAATATGGTTAACACAAAGAAAGATGCATAAATACTTAATATAATGGCAATACAAAAATATTATACACACTCCAACTGCCACTATATAAAATGTTTACATGCTGAAAGACAATTTTTTGAAATAAAAATTCTTACTTGGGGGTAAAGAGAGGAGAGTACAGTGTTTCAGTGTTTCATAAAATTTTTTTTAGTCTTGCAAACTGACTTCTCAATTAAAATAACCAAGTAGGTCAAAGTTAACTCTATATATGACAGCCATCTTAAAAGCTTTACATTTATATCATCTTAAAGCTTCACTTGGAATCTTAGAGAAACCTACAAACAAATAGTTTTAATCTCTGATAGCTACACAATTTTATTTTCCTTCTTTTCACTTATCTGAATTTTTCATAACCAACATGCATTATTCTCTTGCAGGAGTGTTGCGACGGTTAAATGAAAAAAAAAAAAAGAAGTATACAGACTCACCTGATAAAATATCTTGCAGTTGTAAGACCAGGAACAAAATTGTTCTTTTTAAATAAAGACATCACAGTGTTCTACCTATGCAATTTAGTAGAATAGAAGGTTGCTCCTCCAAGTACAGAACACAAACCAGGAGCATCAGACTTTCAAACCCTACTCCAGAACTACTAAATCACATTCTGCATTTAACAAGATTCCCGTTGAGCATCGCAGAGAAGTGTTTCTCAAAATTGGTGACATACTTGAATCACCTGGGAAACTTTAAACAAATACTTATGCCTGGGGCCCATTCCCAGAAATTCTGATTTAACTGTCAGGAGTAAGGCTGGCAAACAGGATTCTTAAAATCATCAAGTGATTCTAATATGGAGCAAACCACTGCTTCAGAACACAGACACTTAAAGTGGCTCACTAAAATAGTGGGATCCACATCTTAGCAGTCACAACCTGTGCAGAGAAACACATCACAGCGTTTTTGGTATTACTTTGAAATACAGAGCCAAACCTGCAGTATACTTGGTAGTCAATTTCAAGAAAATCTATGGGTGAGAGAGGACAGTCTATACATTTGATCAAATTTCCATCTCACTTCCTTCTGTAGATCAACAATCTTAAATTACTAACAAAAAGTAAAACAATCTGTTCCAGTAACAAATAATTTTTTAAAGCTGTTGCATAAGTAATCTGATAGAAAAAACTTATCATTCTTAATGAAAAACTAATAAAGCCACACAGCAACAGAATATACTTATGGTAAACTATATTCTTGTTAAAATTAGTCCTAAAGAGTCCCCAAATAATAGTATTATTAGAGTCCCTGTCACTATTTAAAATTGCTTAAGGCCTAAAAACACAGAATTCCTTTATATTTTGTGTATACATACATTACATAATATATACTATATATTATATACTACAATGATAATATATGATGTATACTGATTTTACATTTAATTTGCACACAGACAGATCAAGAGGAGGGTTTATTTCAGGGTTGCTCTGTTCTACTGATTTACCCATCACAATATACTGCCATAGGAATGTTTTGGCTATTGTAGTTTGAGAATATGTTTAACTGTGGTAAAACATGTCTGTTTCCCCCTCCCCATTTACTTAAAGTTTTCAGAATTATTTATTTTTCAGATAAATTTCTGAAATATTATTTCAAGTATCCTCAACATCTCACTGATTTTTTTTTCTTTTTTTTTTTTTAAGGTACTGGGGGTTGAACCTGGGACCTTGTATGTGAGCTAGTGCTCAACCACTGAGCCACATCAGCTTCCCTGAGTTTTTTTTTTTTTTCCATTTGTTTTGTCTGTTGTTCATTTTTGTTTTTTCAGGAGGCACTGGAACTGAACCCAGGACCTCCCATGTGGGATGCGAGAGCTGCTTGAACCACATCCTCTCCCCTCAATGAATTTTGATCAAAAAGATAACACAAGAAAGGAAAAATACAAATTAATATCTCTTATGTACACAGATGCAAAAATCCTCAACAAAATATTAGTAAATCAAATCCAACAAAGTATAAAATTAATAATACACCATTACCAAGTGTGACACTCCAGGTATGGAAGGCTATTTCAACATCTGAAAATTGATTAATCTATTACATCAACAGGCTATAGAATTATTTATGATCTGATCTGATCATATCGACAGTTGCAGAAAGAGCATTTGACAAAATCCAAAACCCATTCATAATTAAAACTCTCAGCAATGTTGGAATAAAGGGGAATTTCTACAGGTTTATAAAGAAAATCTACCAAAAAACCCAACAGCTAACATCATACTTAATTGTGAGAAACTAGATGCTTTCCAACTAAGATGAGGAACAACAAGACAAGGATGTCTGCTCTTGCCACTCCTATTAAACGTTGTACTGAAGTCCTAGCTAATAAGGAATGCAATAAAGCAAGAAAAGGAAATAAAAGGTATACAGAATGAGAAGGAAGAAATAATATTGTCTTTGTAATAAAATCGTCCATTTGTAAAATCCCAAAGAATGAACAAACAAAAAACCTTCCAAACTAATAAATAATTATAGCAAGGTCACAGGATAAAAAGGTTAATGTACAAAAGACAATTTCTTTCCTATATACCAGAAATTAACAATTGGATTTTGAAATTAAAAACACAAAACCATCTATATATTAGCACACCAAAAAAACTTACCTATAAATCTAGCAAAATATGTAGAGTTCTATGAGCAAAACTAAAAAACTCTGATGAAAGAAATCAAAGAACATCTAAATAAATGAAGAGATATTCCATGTTTACAGACAAGAAGAGTCACTATTGTTAAGACATCAGTTTTCTTCATAGAGTCAATGCAATTTCAATCAAAATCCCAGAAAGTCACTTTGAGATTCTTAAGTTTATATGCAAAAGATCCAGAATAGCCAACACAATATTATTAGCTGCAGGACTAACACTATTCAAATACTTACTGTAAAGCTACAATAATCAAGATAGTGTGATATTGGCAAAAGAACTAGATCAATGGAATAGAAAAGAGAGACCAGAAATAGACCCACACAAGTACAGTCAACTGATCCTTGACAAAGGATCAAAAACAATTCAATGGAGAAAGGATAAAGTTTTTGACAAAGAGTGCTGGAACAAGTGGAAATCCACCTGAAAAAATGACTCCAGGCATAGACCTTTCACAAAAATTATCCCAAAATGGATCACAGACCAAAGTGAAAAATGCAAAACTATACAACTTCTAGAAGATAATATAGGAGAAAATCTAAGTGATTTGGAGTTTGGTAACAAGTTTTTATATATAACACCAAAAGCACAATCCATGAAAGAAAAATTGATGAGTTGATTTCATGAAAATTAAAAACTTCTGGTCTGTGAAAGCATCTGTTAAGAGAATGAAAAGGCAAGCCACAGATTGGGAGAAAACATGTGCAAAACTCATGCCCAATATGCCCAATAAAAGGACTTGTATCCAAAATATACAAAGAACTCTTATAATTCAACAATAGGAAAACAAACAACACAGTTAAAGAGCTAAACATTTACCATGCACTCCAACAACAGTGTTTCTGGGTATTTACCCAAATGAATTGAAGATAAACGTCCATGCAAAATTGGAGATGAATATTTAAAGCAGTTTTTTCATAATTTGCCAAAAATTAGAAGCAACCAAGATGTCCCTCAATAGGTGAATGGACAAAGTGGTATATCTATACAATGGAATATCATTATTCAGCGATAAAAAGAAATGAGCTATCAAGCCACAAAAAACACATACAGAGGAAGCTTAAATGCATTTGCTAAGTGAAAGAAGGCAGTCTGAAAAAGCTACATATTGTATGGTTCCAACTATATGATATCCTGGAAAAGGCAAAACTTAGAAACAGTAAAAAGATAAGTGATTCCCATGGGTTCAGGATAGGTGGGTGGAGAGAAGGGATGAATGGTGGAACACAGGGCAGTTTTAGAGCAATGACATTATTCTGTATGATACCATAATGGTGGATACATAGCATTAAGCATTTGTCAAAACACATAGAATTGTACAACACAGAGTGAACCCTAATCTAAACTATGGAATTTAGGTTAATAACAATAATGTATCAATATTGGTTCATCAACTGTAACAAATATACTATACCAATGCAAAAGCAGGATATTAATAAAAGGGGCAACTGTGTGTGTGTATGCATGTGTGTGTAGGGGGATTATGGGAACTCTGTACTTGTGGTGGTTTGAAATTCTATGTACCCCAGAAAATAATGTTCTTAAAGTTAATTCATTACTGTGGGTATAAACCTTTTAAGTAGAACCTTGTTGATGAGGTTACTTCAGTTAAGGTGCAGCCCAGGGTGGGTCTTAATCCGCTCCTGGAGTCCTTTATAAGAAAATAAACTCAGACAAAGAGAAAGCCACAGAGGTAAGAAGCTGAAATTAAGGAAACCTGGAAGAGAAGGGAGACCAGCAAACACCGCCACGTGCCTTGACATGTGGCAGAGGATCCCTGGCAGCTGGTCTTTGGGAAGAAAGCATTGCCTTGATGATACCTTCATTTGGACATTCTCATGGTCTAAAACTCTAAGAAAATTAACTCCTACTGTTTACACTCGACTCATTTCATAGTATTTGCTTTAAGCAACCTAGCAAACTAAAACAGTGCTTTCTGTTCATTCTTTTCTGTAAATATAAAACTGCTCTTAAAAAAGGTTGTTTTTTTTAATACAAAGGAAAAATTTATCAAACCAATAAATAATTTAGGAATAACAGGCATCTTCAAAACATTCTCTACCTTTCTCAAAGTTTTGAAATTTTCTTTATATGACATGTACATTTCTCATTAAGACTGATCCACAGGGGAGATGTCCCTGCTTGTATATGAAAAGCTAAACTGAGAAGGTATTCCATATTCAAGTCCAACTCTGACCTTGAAAGTAAATTTTAAGATTCTCTGCTCAATCACCTACTGCTTAATCTTAAATATTCAAATAAGAATCCTCCATTAGTAAATCTCCCTCAAACAAGAGACTTGTGTATCAGAACCAATCCCAGAAATGAGAAACATATAGCAAGAGGTGAACTGATCCCATAAACACATACTTTACAGTAATATTGTCGCTTAATACTTAAATTATTCAAATACATTCCTTATTTCATTTTCCTGCTAACTCCTGACAAACTAAATATTTATGTTCCTAATAATTTTTAGGCAATTTATCCTTTACACATTAAAAGTGTCCAAAACACTCAACTTGTTCCCTGAGCTTACTTTTTTGTTTAATTTTTTCACTTTTACAGCACTCAAATCCTCATACTAATCCTATAGGATGGCTCCT
>PVKH010026711.1:0-13156 GCA_004027955.1 Chaetophractus vellerosus
GCGTAACCTTCGCCAGTAGGTGAACACCAGTCAGTCTTCAACTCTTGAAAGCCCAAATCACTCTTGAAATCCAAAGCAGATGAAGAGCTAAATTTTACATCTTTATATTTGAGTTTAAATGTCACTATATAAGCCCGTCATTTAAATTTTTTGGAAAATCACTTTTCCATAGCAAACGAATTGTTCTAAGCAAAAACTTTAAGGTTTTGTAGGGCCAGTCTTTTATAGCATGCTTGCAGACCTCATATTAAATATATTTAATTTAATTATATTGGTCATCTTCAAGATGATCAATAATCACAGTACTTTCAACTCTCAGGAAAAGAGACTTCATGTTTGGAAAAATTAATTAATCAAAACTAATTGATCATCTAATGTTGTTATGTCCAAAATATAAGCTAAATAATATAAAATAATTTAAGGGACGATTCGAGACCAACAAACAAGCAAATAAATACATTATAATCTGTACTACTGCTAAAGAATCCTTAGGTAAATTTAAAATATTTGCCAATTTATCTGACAGTATTTTGGCCACAATGGTGGCCTTCATTAACTGAGAGTACCTATTTATCATAAATATGAAACTTAGATAACAAATTCTTTGATTGCTCTTAGCACTTACACAAACAGCAACATTCACTTTTGATTTTAAGATATGATTTAGGGTTTCATGAGTTGAAGGCCTACTAATGTTGTTTTTATGAATGTTGTCTGACTTGGCCCTTCCAAACACTGACTTGACATGGTAAGCTCACAAGTTTTGAAGCTGGCAATTTTGGGGAAATCCCAGCAAACTTTAATTTCTACATCTTAAAACCATCAAACATGTCAAGGAATAATTGTTTACCAGTTCTCTAAAATTTCCAGTTACATTCAATTCTAATAAAGGTGAGCAGAGAGCAAACATAGTATTAGTGTTATTTGTTTCCTTGTTTCAGTCCATTGTTTAGGATATTTATGAATACAAATTTTCATAGACTGAACTTCATCTATATCACCCCATTGTTAAAGCCTAGGCCCTAAAATGAAGTTTGAAGTAACTGATTGATGGCAAACACTGTCTTTTAAAAATTCAAATGACATAGTTAACATCTGTATAGCATTATAATTCCAAAGAACTAAATCAGTTGCATTGTTATTTAGTATAGCTCTGTAGCAGTTTGGCAGTTTGATATAGCTATGAATTCCAAAAATAGATATTGGATTATGCTTGTAAACTGGTCTGTTCATCTGGGCATGATTAAGTTACCATTGGGGCTTTGTTTGGGCCACATCAGTAGGCTTTCAGCCCCACCCCTTGGTAGGTCGGTAATCAAAGATGAAAGACATGGCAAAGGACATTTGGAGTTTGTTTTTGAGTCGGAGTTCTGAAGCTGAGTTTTAAAGCTGGAGCCCGGGGAAATAAGCACACAGAGGAGCTTTGTTGTGAGGAAGGAGAGAAGGCCCCGGTAAAAGAGATGAGCCATTCACTTGACAGTTCACAGCTGGCTTTGTGGAGAGAGGCAAAGCCTAGAAAGCCACATAGTCCACAGCTGACCTTGTGGAGGAAACAGAGGAGCTGAGCCCAGAAAGAAACGGAGCCCCGGGAAGAGAGGAACCCAGGAAGCTTGAACTCTTGGCAGACATCGGCAGACATCTTGCCCCAACACGTGGCAATGGACTTTGGTGAGAGAAGTTACTTACGCTTTATGGCCTGGTAACTGTGGGCTTCTACCCCAAATAAATACCCTTTATAAAAGCCAACTGATTTCTGGTATTTTGCATTAACACCCCTTTTGGCTGACTAATACAAGTTCCATCTGAGAATACCATTTGAAACTGTAAAAAGAAAAGAAAATTTTAAGTAAGTTTAGACTATTACCTTTCATTTATGAAGCATTAGGTTGAGTCATTTATAAAAGTTACTGAGAAACATTTTCTAACAATGATAGTTCAAAATCTGGGTCTGTCCATTTCTCTTCGTTTGAAGTTAAAGGGCACTTTTACATGGATTTGTTTTGTTTGCACAGAATGGACTAGATGCATTTCATCAGCAAATGAGATGATGATGGGGTGGGGGGGGGGCATATGTCTGTGCGTCCATACATACCAACATAAAAGCAGGGAAAGAAATGAGCAAAAAGGAAATTCAAATGAACATTTAACTCAACAATATTTGAGTTTAACTTTCACTCTGAAAAGACAATTTATTGAGGCTTTGGTCTGAAATAGTTTTAATTATTACCATTTACTTCAAAAAGATTGGTATTAGCCTTAGAGTGCATGTCTAATCCTCTCATTTTGTGCAGCTTTTAAAAATGTTAATAGGGTAGTGATGGAGTTTCAGATTCCTTGGCTGTTCAAGCAAATACCATGCAAAGGGATTGCTCAAACAATGGGAATTTAATGGCTCAAGGTTTTGAGGCCAGGAGAAAACCCAAATCAAGGCATCATCAAGGAGATGCTTTCTCCCCAAAGACTGTGGCTGGCTGCTGGCAATCCTTAAAGGGCCTTCGTTCCTCTGTCATATGACAGTGCACATGGTGGCCTCTCTTGGCTTCTCTCTTCTCTTCTGGGTTCCGTGGAATTTCAGCTTCTTCTTTCCCATGGCTTTTTTTTTTTTTTTAGCTTTTTTTTTCCCCTTATCTGTCTAAATTTCATTCTGCTTCTAAAGGACTCCAGTAATAGCATTCAGACTCACCCTGATTGAGCTGGGCCACACCTTAACTGAAGTAACCTCATTAAAAGGTCCTATTTACAATGGGTTCACACACACAGAAATGGATTAAGTTTAAGAACACGTTTTTCTGGAGTACATACAGCTCCAAACCACCACAGATGGTAAATACTCAACAGTTATCAAAGGAAGGGTTGAATGGTATATTACAGCAGTCAGCAAACTTTTTCTGTAAGGGGACAGATAGTAAATATTTCAGCTTATAGGATTTTTGGTCTCCACCACAATTACTCAGCCATTGCAGCCCACAAACAGCCTTTGGGGATACATAAACCAATGAGCATGGCTGTGTCCCAATAAAACTTTATTTGTGGACACTGAAATTTGAATTTCTAATAATTTTCATGCCATGAAACATTATTCTTTTGATTTCTTCCAACTAATTTGAAGTGTAAAATCTATTTTTAGCTAACAGACCATGCCCAAACAGGCTGCAGGCCCTGGTATGGTGCACAGAATATTAAGGAAACCAGTTTGGGCCTCTCCCACACAGCTGAGTGAGGTTACCGTCATAGAACTGAGCTTCCTCATCTATAAAATCAAATGATTTTGGTGAGATTGCCACCCAATAGTTGACATTTCAATAACCAATATTGATAATACATATAATGGGGTTTTGTGTATTACACCATTTAATCCCCCAAATTCTCCAAGCTGGTATAATTTTACCAGCTTTTTTGATAAGAAAATTGAGGCTATGTGTGTCTAAGAAATATTCCCAAAGTCACGCAGTTAGTAAAAACAAGCTCTCAGTTTGAACCCATACCTTCAGACCATGGCAAGCTCTCATCACATTTATAATACTTTCAGAAAACTACCTTTCGAAACAACTTTAAAAATTTTAATACTCATGCTTGCACAATTTTGATCACCTTGGGAAACTAACTGAAAAGCTTTCAACCAAATTTACTTCACTTGTTTTATCTTTCCCAAGTTACAAGCTATAATTCTGAGAAGAAGCTAATGATGTCTAAGGAAAGAGGGGAGAAATTAACTGGAAGAGGTAATAGAACATCTGTGTCTCTTCTACATATCTTGTAAAATTGAGAAACTGGTAGCTGACACTTACATTTCAAGGTAATAAGCATTACGTTTAATTTTATACCCTCATAAATGCAACGTCCATTTCCAATTTCCCTACCAACATAATGGACTATATTCTTTGCCTAAAGATGGTATCATCACTAAAGAGAAATATCAAATCCCAAAGAATTTTGGACTGGGATGGCTAGAGAAAATCTTTATTTTAGAGCTTTTCTCTGTCCTTGATCAATTTCTTGACTTTAAAAAGTTACAACTATTCTCTGGACCTTGGTTTACCACCAAATCCTAAGAATAAAGGAAATTTATAAAGAAGGGGTTTTTAATATTTGTGTTGAGAACGTAGAATGAATTGAAGGAAAATAAAACAACGATAACGTAATTTCCTCTGTTTCTGACGCGAGGATATTTTCACTTTTATAGAATGATGGTCATTCATTCAGCTATTATTTTGGGTGACTATTGTGTGCCAAGTATTGTTCTAGGCCTTGGGGATCCAACAATGAACAAAGCACACAACTTCTCACCTCATGAGGCTTACATTTTGTTGGAGGAATACAGATAAACAAATGAACAAATAATATATGATTTGCCGTGTTCTGATAAGGGCTCTGGAGAAAAACAAAGAAGGGTAAGGGGCAAAGGACAGATGGGGAAGGGTTAAACAGAGAGGTCAGAGAGAACAGCACATATACACAGGCCCTGAAGTATAGTATGCCTAGCAGATCCAAAGGTCAGATAAGGGTCCATATAGGTGAGTAAAGACGGTGAAGAGATGATGATAAGAAATGAGGTCAGAGGGGTAGCTACAGCCATATCACACTGGCTTTGCAGGTCATTTTAAAGGCTTCAGTGTTTACTCTCCTTGAGATGGAGAGCCTTGAAGTCTTTTTGCAGAGTAGTGACACGATCAGATATGTTTTAAAACGATCGTTCTGCTTGTGTATGAAGAATACACTATAAGGAGCAAAATACAGAGGCACCGATAACAGGAGACGATTGTGAAAATATCCAAGTGAGAGTTGATTGTGAGTTGGGAAAGGGTCATAGCAGCAAAGTAATAGAGTTTTCTAGACATATGTCCAGAAACAGTTTTCAGAATTTACTGATGGTTTGGCTGTGAGGAGTGAGAGGAAGGGGAGGTCAGAATAACTCTAAGAATTTGTTCTGAGGAAATGAAAACATAATATGCTTTTCATTAAGATGCAGAGGGCATGAGTGTAGCAGATTGGAACAGATTTTTCAAGAGTTTGATTTTGGACATGTTAAGTTCAGGAAGCCTATTAGATATCTCAATGGAGATATCAATTAGGCAGTTGGATACATAAGACAAAAGTTCAGCAGAGGCCAGAGGTGTAAATTTAGCACTGGAATTATGAGTCCAGCTAGGATGTAGGGATAGATAGGAAAAAAAAAAAGATGCAAGGATTAAGTCCACAAAACTTGAGATGAAGAAAAGAGCAAATGAGATTGAAAAGAAACAATCCAGGAGGTAGAAGGACTGTGAGGGGGAGATGTTCTGGAAGTCAAATGAAAGGAACATTTAAGAAAGACATGAGATATATCAGATGCTAGGTAAGTAATTTGAAGACTGAGAATTGACCACTGGGTTTAGCAATGCAAAAGTCACTGGTAATCATAATAAGAGCTGTTTCTATGTAGGGCTAGAAACAGAAGTCTGATTAAAGTTGGTTCAAGGAGAGGAGGAGGGAAGGAAATAGAGGCAGAGAGTACAGTCAACACTTTTGATGAGACTTTCTGCAAAGGGAGCAGAGAACTGGCACAGTAGGTAGAGGCAATTGTGGGGTCAGGGGAGGGTTCTTTTAAGATTGGAGTTGCTGTAATAGACTTGCAAGCGCAAGTTATTATGATATAGTAGTAAAGGAGAAAATGATAATGCAGGAGTAGGGAGGAGGCTTTCTAGAGAGGGATCCTAGAGCTAATGACCGTGGAGGCTGTATAGTCATAAGAGAGCAGACAACTCATCATGGAAATAAGGAAGATAATGTGATCCAGATAGAGGTAGTTTAGTAGCTGCTGTGATGAGAACATGTGGAAGATTATTTCTTATTGCTTCAGTTTCCTCAGGGAAATATGGTATTTGCTTGAGCATCCAAGGAAACTAAAGCAATGTCTTAGATATTTAGAGGAAATGAATGGAAAAGGTAAGACAGTTTTCTGGGCTTTTTTTAATAAATAAATTTTATTAATACATAGTTATAAACATACAATTCATGCAGAGTGTACAATCTGTGTGGTATTTGCTATTATCATATAGTTGTGCATTCATCACTTCAATCATTATTAGAGCACTTTCATTATTCCAATAATAATAATAAGCATAAAACAGACAAACAAGAAAATTCCTCACCTCTCAAACCCTCTAGTCTTCCCCCAGTGTACATAGCTGCTGTTTCTGGCTATTCTATCCAAAGTGTGTAATCAATGGCTGTTAGTACAATCACAATGTTGTACATTCATCATCTCAAAAATTTAACTCTATGGACTCCTCCTGGCAGCTATGACTTCAGGAGTAAATATACAGTAAAATCAGAACTATACATTGTATCCTAATTATATGACAATTTCATTACTCCAAAAAGAAAGACTCCACACCCCTTAGCCTTCCTTCCTCAGACCTACATAATCACTAATCTCCTTTTATCTTTATAAATTGATTTGTATTTTCATTTTATATAAATGGAATCATACAATATGTAGTACTCTGTGTCTGGTCTCCTTCACTTAGAATAATGCTTTTTTTTTCTTAAGGCATAATTTTTTTGGAGAATGAAATATTTGACATTGAGATTATGGAAGTGGAGGAGCAAAGATGTTGGAAATAAAAAATTCTCAGGTATAACAATGAGAGCGGGTGACTAAGAAAAGGGAGAGAAACAGACTATTGGAGGAGATCAAGGAACTGAGGATCCTTCAGTCATACAAGGGAAAATGCCGAGGCTGGTAGAGTGGCTGTGTCTAGGACCAGGAGGAACCAGTAGAATCCTTTGGGGAGCAGGTATGACTCTGTGAGTCTCTTCTGTCACAGCAGATTCCTATATATGGAACTCTATGGACCCCTCCTGGCAGCTATGACTTCAGGAGTAAATCTACAGTAAAATCAGAACTATGCATTGTATCCTAATTATATGACAATTTCATACTTTTAAGATGGTCCAAAAGAGTATCTACTCTAACCCATTCGATGGCCATCAAGGACACACAGTAAGGTCAAAAGGGGGTAAACATTCCTATCCACTTCCTGCTGGATTACTCCCCCTGCCCCCTTTAGAAAAATGAAGTGGAGCGAGGTGTTTCTTCAGTTCTGCAGGCCCTCCTTTCCATGAGCCAAACAATGCTGCTGTGAAACATGGCAGGGGGGAGCGGAAATGGACTCCTTAGGAATAATCCTGCTCTCTGAATTAGGGAAAAGGGGCAATAAAGTTACTCTAGTTCAACATACTGTGCAACCTAGCTCAACAGGGTAGGTAACCAGGTTAAAAAAACTGAGATTATTTTGAATGTCTCTCATATTCATCCATTTTTACGTAACATCATGCAATGAGCTGTTTTGTCAAAACAAAATATTTTATGAATATACAATTTTACTTTTAAAATAGTTTGCCATGGAGCAGACATGTCTCAAGCAGTTGAGCACCCACCTACCAAAGGGAGGTCCCAGATTCGATTCCTGGTACTTCCTAAAAAAAAAACAAAAACAAACAACAAGCAAAACAAACATAAAAACCAGCTCAGGGGAGCTGATGTGGCTCAGTGGTTGAGCACCAGCTTCCCACATTCGAGGTCCTGGGTTCAATACCAGTCCCCTGGTACCTCAGAAAAAAAAAAAAGTTTGCCATAATTTAGACACCTAAAGTATACTTAACCAATTTTCCACATGGAATATTTAAGTTATAATTTTATAATTATATAAAGACACTGAAGAGCGGTATATCTGTACATAAGTCTGAGTCTTCGTCTCTCAAAATTTGCTTGAAATTCTGAAAATAAAGCATTGACCACACATATATATATTTCCAAATTGTTTTCCAATCAGATGGTAGCATTAATGAAATCTCATGAGCCATATGCTGCATAGGGAATATATCTTCACAACTTCACTATAACCTTTGTGTGCATCAAATATTAAATTTAAAATATATCATATAGTTTTAAGAGTATAGAATTTCAAAATAAACACACTTTGAGTGGGGAGTTAGAGGATGCTAATATTTATATGTCCACAGGAAAGTAATAAAATTACAGGAAAAGGCAAAAATATTAGAGTGCATTTGAGTGAAGAAAAAAAGAAAGAAGTAGAAGACAATAAAGCTGACATACAATTAAGATATAGCAGTGTTGGAAAACATCCATTCAGAGAGCTGACAATGTCTCATTATCTCAAAGTAGTACACCTGTCAAGGTCTGACTTTGCTGATGTTTTCATTGATCTGAAGTCAGAAGAAACATAGAGGAAGAGTGTCACACCAGAATTAATTCCAACCAACAGGGAGGAATACATTGGCAATGGAAAAGCTAACATGAGAGAAAAATAGGTAAGTCATATCAGAGGAATGGGGAGAGCTTTGTATCTCTCTGAGGCAAAGCTCAAATACAAAGAAAAAGTATTTGGTGCCATGTTCTGGATCTCTCTTAAGAAAAATGGATGAAGAGAGTTGGAAATCTCTGAAAATGTAATTGTCTACACAGTAATAAATTATCCCAATAAAGTAGAAAAGGTAGGGGTAACTGAAAATACACGAGTTCTGCAGAATTTTTTCAGTGAGTTCAGATGGTAATGGAGGTGTCTACAATAGCAGGAAGGATGAGCACGTAGCCAAGGATAAAGTAAGATGCTGGCTTTGAGAGATCATGAATGCAAAAGCCTCAGGTCAGCTGAGGGCTTATACTAATAAATGCCGAGGAAAAAATAAATAACGAAAAAAGGGATAAGCCCTGCTTGAGATGGATGTTTGTATGTTAATAGATAATGGAAAGAAATAAAAACACCTCCTGGATTTTTCTTTTATTCACTTGATCTCTCACTTTGTGTGAAGGTTAGGCTAATGTGTCAACTCAGCCAGTTGTCTGGTGAGGCAAGCACTGGGCTAATTGTAATACAAGGGCATTTATGTCATGGACTTTAATCATCAGTGAGTTGATCGCATAGATGGCTGGTTACATCTACAATCAAATAAGGAGATTGCCCTCAGCAATGAGTGATGGCTCATGCAATCTGATGAAGGCCTTAAAAGGGGAAGCGATTTTGATTTCAGCATTCAGAGAGAGAATTCCAATTTCTGCGTCACACAGCCAGCATGTCCTGGAAACTCATCAAAGACCATCATCAGAGACCCTGGTTTGCAGCCTGCCCTGTAACATTTGGACTTGTGCATCCTCACAGTCACATGAGACAATTTTATAAAATCTCATACTGTTTACAGATATCTCCTGTAGGTTCTATTTCCCTAAAGAAACCTGACTGATACACTTTGAAAATGATATTCGGACTGAAGAGGGGGAAAAATAGAGAAAATGATAAAAAATTGATTCAAACAATGGAGGCTAAAACCTTTAAGGTGAGGGGTGTTGGGGGACAGGATACCCACACAGTACCAAGCATCACCCCACAGATTACTTAGTAACTGCAAAGGGGAAAATACAACTTTAAAAGAGCGAGATCCAGTGGTCACACAAGTAAAAAGTGGCCAGTCTTTGCATAGTGGTAAACTTGATATAAGTGTCAACTGATATAATTTGATTTAAAGTATTCTCACCAAAAATGTTTAACCTGTACATAGATAAGCTTTTAGACCCAACTCCCAATTAATAGAAAAAATCCTAGGGATAGAAAAATCAATCTGATAAATCTAGAATTTATGATCATCTAAAAAATAAAATTGTCCTGATGGCCCCAAAAATCAATTTCAAAAAGGAATTAAAAGGAATGGAGAAAATATTCTAGATTAGATTAGAAGGGGCTAAAGAGATATAACAACCAAAAATAATACATAAACCTCAATTGAATATTGGTTGAAAAAAACAACTTTAAAAGACATTATGGAGAAAATTCAATAATTTTAAAAATTGACCAGATATTAGTTTATATTAAAGAATTATAGCTAATATTTGAGGACATTGCAAATTCTCAACTCTGTTGCAACTACTCCACTCTGCCATTGTAACACAAAAGTAGTCACAGCCAATACATAAACATACATACATACATGACCATGTTCCAAAAAGTTTATTTTCAAAAACAATGGAGAACTGGATTCAGCCAACAGGCTATATAGTTTGCCATCCTCTGGTCTATAAGATTAGAATGACAGATCTTATCAAATGTCTTACTTAAATTTAGAGTTTGCCTGCAGCACTCTCCTAATCAACTCCATCTTCTATTAATCTATAAAAATATAGAAATTATTATTCCAAATACCATCCTGCACCTTCATCGAAATCATTTCATCTCCTAATCTTCTCCTTCCTTACTGCTCTGCCACACCTGATCTCCTTATTGCTCCTTAAACACCAGACTTGTTCCTACCTCATGGTTTTTATAGTGGCTTTGTCTTCTACCTAGACTACACTTTCCCAGGTATCCATACGCAGCACAGACAGATAATTCTTTCATTGGGGGCCTTGACAGGCAAGAACAATGGCAAGAGTGACAGGCAGAAGTAAAGTACTGAACCATAAAATCTAAGCATGTAAGGAGCCAAGATATGACATCAGGGAAGTGAAAAACAGTAAAATGATGGTTGAATCAAAGAATTACAGGTCCCCATAAGGTTGAAGAACAGCCAGATTGGACTACAATAATAAAGGAACTGGAGAATAATGCAAAGTAATTGGTGAACAGGTAGTGGAAGGTTTAAAATGAAGAGTTTGTAGATTGTTCAGTTCTTGGTGTTGACAATATCTAGGATAGGACCATGGGAGTGGGTCACTAAGATTATATGGAAGAAAAGACCATTAGAGTTGAGGAGGTCAAAGTACTAAGAAGCTAGGATGGATAATATATATGAATACTGAAAATACCAAGAATGATGGCAGGAGAAGGTGGTGAAGAAAAAGAATGAACCAGATACTTAAGTTATAAAAGATTAAAAGACTGTTCAAAGACTTTCCACTTCTGGTGGAGTAACTCTTACCAGACTACTTCTCCAGCCATAAAGAATTATAAAAGCAAACCAAATACATGAGGCAGTTGCTTTGTCATTGGCATGCAATACTGTAATTGCTAAGAGAAGGGGAACCCATGAAGTAAGCTCTACAACTGTCCCTGCCCAATACCTAAGTTCAATTTCCCAACCACCATGCAGAGACTCAGGACGAAGAAGAGCATGATGCTTCCACAGAGCTGAAAAGAAAAAGATCAGAGTTCAGACCCCTAAATTAACTGTAATCTGCAAGGCAGGGCACTGCACAGAGAGGGTTCCCAGAGTTCCCTGCAAATTCTTGTCCAAGGATTAGGCTGCACATGCACAGAGAAAACCAATGCTAGACTTAATAGAGAAGCGGCTGCCACAGAGCTGAAAGTGGCATACCAAAGGCTGAACAGTACTGGGGATATTGGAGTTCTGACCAGCCAGAGTACAGAGACCTTGTGAATACCCTACGCGTTCAACTAAAAGACACAAAAGCCACACTTTTAAAAGTGAAGACTATGCCTGAGAGTAAGGCTTACTCTTGATCTGCCCTTTCAAATCCTAAAACCATATGTCAACAAGATCTACAGAAGAGGCCGGGGCTGAGTACTGCCAAGGTAGTAGGGAATAAGGGATTCCACACATCTACCTTAAAAAGGCATAAAATCTAACCTAAAAAAGTTCAGGGTACTGTGGTCCATGCATGGTGGCAAAGCCCCAAAATGTGTATATCTATTACAGATGATGTGTCACACTGATGGAGGATGTATATGTGGGAGGTTGTGGGAGGTATGGGAAGTGGGGCATATGGGTACTCCTAAAATTTTTGTGTAACATTTATGTAAATCGATGTATCCTAAAAAAATAAAATTAAAAAAAAAAAGTTCAGGGTGATCAGTCAGTAACTCATCTGCCTGCCAGAACAAAAATATAAACACTTCAAAGTTTATTTTTAAAGGAAAATAACCAAAACTCAATTTCTATAACACATCATGTAAAATGTTCAGTATACAATCAAAATTGCAAGAAAGGAAAGGAAACAGAAAAGTGTGACTATGGCCAGGAAAAATAGCAATCAATAGAAACCAATCCCAAGATGGTCCAGATGTTGCATTTATTAGATATACTTCAAAGCAGTTTTACAATTCTGTTTAAAGACATAACACAAAATAGGACCTGAATGAATGAACAGGGAATCTCGGAAGAGAGATGGAAACTATAAAAAGTTCAAATGGAAATTCTATTACTGAGTTACAATAACATAAATCAAAAATTCTCTGAATAAGCTTAATAGAAGACTAGGGTAACAGAACATAGGGTCAATGAACTTGAAGATAGATCAATAAAAATGATCAAATCTGAAAAGTGGAGAGAAAAATGAAGAAAAATGGACTGAGCCTCAGTGATCTGTACAACAATATCAAACATATGCATAATTGAAATCTCAGACGGAAAGAAGAATGACAAAGGTCAGAAAAATGTATTTTGAGAAAATAATGGTCAAAATTTTTCCAAATTTGACAAAAAAAAAAAAATTGATTTACCAATTCAAGAAGTTCAGTGAAACCCAAGGAGGATAAAATACAAAAAAAAGGTCAAATTTTTTCCAAATTTGACAAAAAATACTGATTTTCCATTTCGAGAAATTCAGTGAAACCCAAGCAGGATAAAATACAAAGAAATAGAAATCTCAAAGGCACCCAAGGGGTGGGGGTGGGGGATATATATTGCAAGTAGGGGAAGAGCAGTATTTGTAAAAATGACTTCCCATCAGATACAACGGAGGCCAACAGACGACGGTACATCTTTACCTTGTTACAAATTTAAAAGTCAACCAAAATGTCTGTATCCTGGAAAAAGATTTTCAAAACCAGAATGATGAGTGAGGTAGACAGAGGTAGACAGGAGGCGCTACCATCACCATGACCTGCGGTAACCAGCACCAGCCAGCCCACAGGAGACTATGGAAAAACAGAGCAACTTGGTTAAGGGAAAGCAGAAAGCACAGGCTTCCTGCAAAAGGAGGGACAAGGAGATCATGTGGCAGACGCAGAAAATGGCAAAGGAAAAGGAGGAGGAACCCAAGTAGCTTTGTGGCAAGGCATCCTCTCCTCTTGCCCTTGGCCTGTGTGCCTGCAGCCAGTGCCACCATGTTTGCATTTCCCACATTCGCAGTTCCGTTTCCGCATTTCCGTTTCCGTTTCCGCCTGTAGGGCTCCCAGGTCCCAGCTCCTGTGGCCTCCCT